>JAHQIW010001918.1:0-45587 GCA_019055375.1 Parelaphostrongylus tenuis
TTTTTCCCTTTTTAAAAGGGGATCATTTGTTCTCCATTTAATAAAAGTGACTCTCGCCATTTTAGATAACTAAATCATTGAAATTTCGATTTTCTGTAGCTTGTGGCTTCCTGATGAGAATTCATAATTCACTGTAAAACGGCAAAAAAGCTAAAAAAAAAACATAATCATTTGAACACATGAGTTGCGTGACTATCAAGGTTTTGTTTTTAAATCCATCCAAAGAAATCTTTAAAGAAGAAAACATGGATTTTCTATTTTTATTCAAGCCTCTATTCTCCATTTGGAGACGCTCGCTCTTCAATAGTTTCTCTGCCCAACCGCGTTAGGATATTTCCATTTTGTAGGAAGATTGACGTTGTTGAACATGAAATGAACATAAATGAACGAATAAAATAGGGAGATTGTTATTCTAAATGCTCTCGCTACCTAAATTTTCTTAGTGATATCCAACTTTAGGTGGTCAGTGGCATGCCTATCATACACTTAACGAGATAAAAATGAAATGTCTTCGGCGATCGGAAAGCTGACTAACGCCTGTTTTACACCTTTGAAATTAATATTAATGGGCACACATGTTTACTTTAATACAACGGATAATGCAGATCGGCCAATGCAACAGTTGATGGGACTGTCAATATTTTCTTTAAGACTGCCAACATTTATAGAAAATCATTTTAGATAAATTAGCAGTAAACACAAGCAGAGTCAACCGTATACTGTAATCCAATGCTTTTCAACTTTTCCGAAGTCTTTTTTCATCTAGGCATATCAAAAGAGATGTCCGATGAAGAAGTAATTAATTTTTCTACGCTATTAGACATCTTAAATGAATATAAAACTCATGGAAAATGATTGTTAATAAGTCAACAACTAGTTTCTACTTACGAGTTCATTCACAGAATAAAGATATTAGTTTATGGTAAGCTGATGTTATATTAGTACAGCCTTTCGATAACAAACGTACTGGCTCAACGTGGTTTGACCCTAAGATCTGCTCGACTGAAGCCTCTCATCCATTCATTCAATTCAGTACAGTTAGTATCCAACAATCGGGACAGAAATGTAATTGTCGTAGCACGGCTATCTTAAGATTTCACGAAAATTAGAGTTTTCGAATCATGTTTGTTTGCTGCTCTTCTCTTTTTGAACCTCTTCATGAAAGGAAAGTTTCAAAATTTGCCATCCTGTTAAATCATTAGTTATTTTTGATTCGAACTCTGCCATTTGATGATTTGCGGCAGTCTTTTCTGTTTTTATAACGATCTATCACGAGGTTGTATCGTGGTAATTATATGTTAGAGCATAAATGGAGAGTATTATTGTAACTGAAGCAATTCACATTTCATGTTGAAGTTGTTTTTGTTATAAATCCTTCCAATATCCGAACAGATCAATGGACTTAATGAGAAGAACATGAAAAAAAAAAACAGAGAAGGCTAGAACCTGAATCCTTCTATGTATTTATGTCAGAGGTGAAACTAGTAAGGAGAACCATGAGTAGCATAAATTAAGCCATTTGATTACTTATACGACGCGCATCCATGCATATATATATTATATATGTATATATACGTATATATGTTCATATATACATATGTACGTAAATGTGTACACACATATGCACATATGTGTATGTGTATATATATTCATGTACATTATATATATATATATATATATATGTATATATATATGTATATAGAGCAGAGCGATTTTCAGTCGATGTGTTGTTTACAACAAACAGCCTTGGCAAGCTGTGATTTTACTGCACAATTGACTTTTATGAGCCTCGTAGTGAGCAGTGGCGACGACGACGAGTTTCGTATAACAAAAAGATTTAGCATTGGAAAATTGCTCAGTTCAACTACTTCAGAGTACACATAAAAAACAGAATTGTGCATGTCTCACAAGTATTTGTATACACATCTAAATACGTCGCAGATGTGAAGGACTGGCTGAGTTTAGGCCTAGTAGATTTAGAATTACGATGCAAAGTTCTAAAATAATGGAAGATCTTGGGCAGTTATGAGGAAATATGAATGAAAATCACTGTTACGGAAATACGGAAATCGCATCTCCAACGTCATCGACGTTAACGTTTACTCTGAATTTCATCAGTTTACAACACACCTGCAACTGCTGTGAAATTTGAACCATCATATCACATCAAAAATAACAGCTATTGATTTGTGTTTCAAGGGGTGGCAATTGATATTTAGATCTTTTCCCCAACTTCAAATGCCTTGCCATTAATTAGTAACCAAATGTGATCCGATGAATAGATGAGTTCCGGTGAGCAAACCGAATGAAAGCGAGCCACTGCTCTTATGAAGAATGCTTGGACGTTTTCTATTACACTTAAGGCAGATATTCATCAAATATCTCACTGAATCGAACATAACCTGATTGAGAAGTTCTTTCTCAGCTTTATTAGAACACTTACTGATCAGTTTTTCGCATTAAGTATCGCCATGAGGTGAACATTACAGTAGACTCCATAGCGCCCATTCAAACAATATACTGTAAAAATTTTAGTGAGAATGCCCGGTGCTAATGTAGGATGCATTTTCTAGATAGGATTCAGAAAAAAGCAGAACAAAAGTTCCGACAGTATTATCGAAACTGTCAGAGTTCTGCAAATTCATCACTTACTCGTTCTGCTACCACTTTCCTAGAAAAGCAACCGGCATACACATCGCTGAGGAGATGTGGATTCAGAATAAAAGTGATAGCCAAACTGGAAAAATTGACCTTTAAGGAGCAGCTTTAAGAAGTAATCTACCTCACAGTCACTCCCTCGAAATAATCATAAAATAAAGTCTAGACGAAAAAATATTCGTCCCAATAAGATAACTTTTCTTGTAAGATAAGAGACTTTAAGGAATATGAAGCGCAATCGTAATGCGCTCGTTCATTACTGGAACGGCCCAATCTACTAATTTCCAGCTCTGCCCTGTTCCAGCATGATAGCTCATAAATATCAGCCAGGAGCAATCGAGTGTACAACACTGTCATTTTGTGATTTATTTCACGTAACGGCACGTGTTAATTAGTACGCCTGCGCCTTCTCCATATTAAGGAGTTGGCTTCTCCCAAAAAGATTGGCTAAGTCGAAAGGCACTGTGCAACCGACGAGGCTGTCAAGGTCGAAAAACGAGCGTATTGCACTATTTAAGCGTCCATAACAGACCTCATTCATGGCTCGAGAATTAATTGTCAGGCATATTATATGACTGTTGGGAATATGTTCTTTTTGCGATGGATGTGCTTTTCATGTTAATACATAGCAGATTCTCAGACACTTGAACGTTTTCTGTACCTAATTTTTCTAGGAGTTCTTCTGTGGTATTCTAACCATTTAGTAGTGATAATGCCTTCCTAAATCCTAGATTCATCAGATAACTTCCCACATTTCCATCGCTGCATGCGGGGTAGAAAGTCTTTCCTAGCTCGGCACGCAACATAGCGAGCCGTGTTTATATATATATATATTATATATATATATATATATATATACATATACATACATTAGCATGTGGCGCATGTGGCGCAGTGGTTAGAGGTGCCCTACGTCGCACACGAGGTCAATGGTTCGATCTCGCGCTCATGGCCCACCAAGCCATCCATCCCTCCGGGGTCGGTAAATTGGTACCAGGCAGGTCCCAGACTTGTATGGGAGGATAAACAGCACTGACTCGGTTCAGCGGGAGGCCACCGCGAGTCATTGTAAAGGCCAGATATGCATTCAATCACCTCAAACGAAGTTAGAAATTGAAGTCGAATGCATGGCGCATCCCTAAGGGATTGATCAACGCCGAGAGCTTTATCCTTTATCCTTTTACATACATACATATACATATACATATATATTATATTTTTATATATATTATACTTTTATACCACTACTTTTACTTTACTACTTTTATACCACTACTTTTATATATTTTTCGGATCCTTTCTCTCATTTGCGAGATACGGGATACTCCTAGCATCGACCTTTCGACTGCGCGTTCGATAACGGCAAGTGATCTTTCATCCTGCTTACGTAGCGACCAGGTTTCTGCTGCATACGTTAGGGCAGGGATAATTGTCGAGTCGAAAAGGTGGGCACGGAGTCGGATGTTCTTTGTCCTCTTCACTACATCTTCGATGCTCTTAAACGTTCCCCAAGCCGCTCGTTTCCTCCTGCTCAACTCTGGAGCTAGGTCGTTCATCATGTTGATTTCACGACCTAGATAGACGTAACTGGAGCATTCGGAGATTGTCGTTCCGTTGAGCGTGAATGGGGCATTCGAAACCCATCCGTTCCTCATGAACATCGTTTTCGTTAGATTCAGTTGAAGACCAATCTTTCCACAGGCGTTGTCGAAATCAGTCAACATTCGTTCCGCTTGGCTGATGTTTGGTGTTATGAGAACGATATCGTCAGCAAAGCGAAGATGGTTTAATTGTCGACCGTCAATTTTCACTCCCATTTCGTCCCATTCTAATGTTCGCATGACGTTTTGTAGGGTGGCAGTGAATAGTTTTGGCGATATTGTATCGCCTTGTCGAACCCCTCTTCTTACGTCAATGGTGATATTGTTGTAGAATGGAGATATTCTGGTCGTGAAATCTTTATAAAGCTCACGAAGGATCATTATGTACCGAGTAGGGACGCCCTGGTTATCCAGAGCCTCTATAACCGCTTCTGTTTCCACTGAATCAAAGGCTTTCTTCAGATCGATAAAAGTGAGACAGAGTGGTTGTTTGTACTCTCGCGAAACTTCAATGAGTCTTGTGATCGTGTGGATGTGGTCCATGGTACTAAATCCTTTTCTGAACCCTGCTTGTTCGCATGGCTGTCCTTCGTCCAGTGTTCTGTCAATCCTGTTTAGGATGACTCGAGTAAAGAGTTTATAGACAACGGACAGCAAGCAGATTGGACGATAATTGCCTATGTCGTGAAGGTCTCCCTTTTTGAACAACAATACGGTCTTGCTGGTTTTCCATTGAATAGGGACCTTGCATTCTGACAGGTAGCGAGTGAAGAGCCGAGCCAGGGTGTTGATGAGAACTGGCGGCAGGTTCTTCAGGTGTTCTGGTCTAATCCTGTCTGGACCGGGTGTTGTTCTGTTCTTCACCGACGATATAGCATGTCGGATTCTGGAAAGGAGGACCGGTGGAACGACATATTCGTCCTCTTTCAATTTATATGACGGTAAGAGGACATGGCTAGCGAAGAGATCCGAGTAGTATTGGTGGATGATTTTCTCCATAGCCCTTCTCGAAGCTGTAAGTGTCCCGTCAGGGTATCGGAGTGCAATCATCTTGGTCTTATAGTTGGCGAAGCCTCGCTGGGCTTTGCGAATGCTCTTCCCAGCTTCTGCAGCTTCTGCCATAACTGCTGCTCTTCTCTCTTTAAGGTCTTCTTTTATCGCTTCTCTGCAGCGTTTCGCAAGTTCGGACGTAATGTTTCGGTTGCCTGTAGCTCGTGCGATTCCACGTTGACGTATCAGCTCGAGTGTCTGCGGAGACAAGCGTCTCTTCGTGACCTTAGGACTCTCGGCTTTCATAGCGCTAACGTGAAGATATTCAACGAGTCGATCGTATTCTTCGTCGATGTTGTCGACAACGGTATCTTCCCAAGAGCCGACTAATGATTTGAATACATCCCAGTTTATGGTAGTTCTGGGACTTCGTTGTTTGAATTTAGCGGCTTTCTCTCCTCTCCTCGAAAAACGGAACGTTGCGCGAAGGAGGCGATGGTCTGATTCCGTGTAGAACTTAGGAACAACAGCGACATCGGTCAGGCAAAACCTTCGATTTACTAAGATGTGATCTATTTCGTTGTAGTACTCTCCATTGGGAGACTCCCACGTCCATCGCTGAGAAAGAGGCTTTTGGAATTGCGAGTTACCATGGATGGTTTGGGTCGTCATGATAAACTCAGATAGCCTCTCACCCTGTTCATTCCATTCTAGTCCGTGGGTCCCTATGTGACGTTCTTCAGACGTTCTTCTAGGTCCAATTTTTGCGTTAAAATTTCCGACAATGACCTTGAAGAATGTATGATCTTCTCTGAAGAATTTTTCGAGGTCCATATAGAACGCTTCGACTTCGTCTTCGTCATAGCTTGATGTTGGTGCGTAAGCAACGAAGATTGGTCAAAGCCGCATAGAACCACATCGTTTCAACCGTAATCGTCCGATACGGGTTGTTAGTTGTTCAAACGAATCAATGTTCACGGTCAAATTCGATTTGACGAGGACGCCAACGCCACCGACACCTCTGCGATCGCATGTTCCAAGGAACAGTTCTTCTCCGGTGTCATAAACAGCGTGAAAAGGATGGCGCCTTCTCGTCTCAGCCAGGCCAATGACGTCGTACCTTATCCTTCTTGCTTGAATCAACAGATCTTCTACAGCGGATTCGTGAGCAAGGGTTCTTGCGTTGTAGGTACAGATCGTCATTTTAGTCCGTTTCGATCTTGGCAGCCTAGTTCGGCCCTGAGATTTTAGCAGCCTCTCCGTACTCGTCCTACCTGGCGCTGCCGTACCAGGGGCTCTTTCGGGGTCAGGGGAATGAGGCCCATATTTGTTACTGTTTTTGGCATTTTGATACCAAACGTATAGCTTGCCAGGCTCTAAACGTGGGGGGCTGGGGTACTCACGAGTAGCTTGCCAGTCTCTCTCGGAGGAGCGGGAGGAGCTTATTTGTTGGAGGCGACTCCTAACCGCCTCCCATGTACTTCCCAGCCGCTTGATTGCAGGCTTCTGGCCGACTTGACTCGTAGAAATAGAGTTTTTGTCAAGTCGGCACTGCAGAAGCAGGGTGCTCATCCCCTGGATCCACCTGCGTCTCTGGGAAGCACACGGTCGCTTTTGGTTCGCGTTTATTCCCTTATCCACCACCTAACGACACGCCTCGTGCCCTCGCGACTAACCGGGCGGGATCCCTCAAAGAGGGAGGTCTGTGGATATATATATATATATACATATATATGTATATATATACATATATATATACATATATATATATATATATGTATGCACACACTTAAGGGCGCATGTGGCGCAGTGGTTAGAGGTGCTATGCGCCGCACACCAGATCAATGGATCGACCTCGCGTTCATGGTTCACCAAGTCATCCATCGCTCCGGAGTCGGTGATTTGGTAGCAGACTGGTTTTAGACTTGTCTGAGAGGGTAAACAGCAGGGACCCGATACTGCCGGAGACCACCGCGAATCGCCTTAAGAAAAAGAAACCGGATATGCATTCATTTACTTCAATTGATGTTAAAAATTGAAGACGAATACATGGCGCATCCATTAGAGCTTGATCAACGCCGATAGCTTTGTCCTTCTTATTATACATATAAATATATATATATATATATATATATATATATGCACATATATATATGCACACGTACATATGTGGGTATATACATGTATGTAGATCTGTATGTACAACGCCATAACGAGCTGGTTTATCATTTACTAACTAACTAAAGTCATAGTTTCCGAGCTCGTTTTCTTTTCCTCTGTACTTTTGCGTTCCGTTTCGTCTACCTCATCTCGATTCAAGAAGTTCCAGTTTTCTCAAAAAAGTTTCCAGCTTTTTCTTAGTAATCCCAATAACACACTCGAAGCTTCAGATTTCCGGTTAGTGAGTTGTTCTTGAATTAAGAAGATGTTACCTCAGGGTCCAATGCCCAATCATGAACGTTCCACGGTGGCCAGTAGGCTTCGTTTCCAAAAGGAGAAACCTCAAAAGGTTGACGACTCCGAATTGAACAGGTACGATTGGCTTCAGAAATACCGCAAAGTTCAGCAGTGTAATCTGCAACAGCTTGAGCGATATCAGAGACGACGTGAAATTTACGTCTGATAGAAGTTCTAAGCCCTTCAGAGGTGTGATATGACACTAACAGGGGTTTGAAAATAGTTGGAGTTTTCACGTGATGCCCAACAAGCGGAATGAGACATATTGTTTGGTTGCTATGATTCCTAACATTCAAGGTGGCTTATTCTTCACCCGTTGATTCCTTTCTGTCAGAAAGCCATCTAGCGAAGATATTGCTCCTCAGACTGTAGTGATTCATTCTTACACAAAATTTCTTCGTAGTACACAGAACTTTAATGCCAGGAGTATTCAAACATAATTCATTGTTCATAAATTATGTGAATTCACACCTGCCGATCTAAGTCGGTGATCTATTAGTGGCTGCGTAGTGAGAAATTTTAGGAACCTTTTTGTTAAAACAAAAAAAAATATATAACTTATCGACTGTTTTTTGAAACATCGCTTTGAAGCTCTAACATATTTTGCTAGATTTGTGTACCAAATTTATCAAATTCTATAACTCTCCTCCATCCCCATTAAGTCAACCAGGTTGAGCAACAAGTATCTCCATTTAGTTTTCCAGTTTAGAACAATCCCAAAGAATAAATTAATTTTAATCCGAGAGAGATTGAGTGGACGCAAAGGAGAAAAGAGAAAGCTTTGATCCGTAGCAGTTGTAGAAAACCTGTAATTACCTCTTGGTGAACGATCCCCCTCCAATAAACTGCATAGAGTTTTCAAATTTGCAGAATAATTGAATTAAATTTCTTGTCGACATGGTCCTTTTCAATTCTGGTGCATTTCAATCATTTCTCATATCTTCGAAGTATGAAATCACCTCGCTGTTGCCGTCTAAAAGTTGCAAAATCAACAGGAAACCTTGAAAACATTGCCTACTGTCGTTTTCACACAAACTAGTAGGAACCCCATTTCTGATACCAATAATTAATGGAGAAATCTCAAGCAATAAAGAGTATGTTGAGTAAAATTAATTATACGAACTTATAGGGAGGTGACAATTGCAATAAAGATGCTCACCAACCTACAATAAATGGCATCGCATCTAACGAATAATCTCGCTAATGGGCTTGTTTGGGAAGAGCTTCTTCCGATGTACAGATTTCGAGAGCTTACCTGAAACAATGCACTAACCGGTTTACGAAGTCCTCACCAGCTTCGAACAAAAAGTCCCACAAAAGGCAGGTGTTATAAAGTTGTGCACTGGTGTTTTTCAATATACAAGTGACCCTATACATGGACGTCAATCCATATTTTCTGATAGCTTTTTTTTAAAACAAAAAATGGTTATTTCCCATAGCCTTTGTATGCGATCAATAGCCTGTCCAACGTAGATTTCGTGCCATGCATGATCCGTGGAGAACTATCACCGAGACTTAACAGTCTGGAAGCATAAAATTGAATAAAAACCTTCCCTTGGACGAATTTCTTCGTGCGCAGAGCACAGTAGGGTTGCAAGTGGCACTGAACTATGCTGGGGTTAAGGTTCTTTTTCAATCAGGCATGCATTTGAAGAATGAAATATCCAGCAATGTAGAGTAATGTGCAAAACTTTGAACCTCCATCAAGAGCTGAACCTGGTAGTTTTCAGAAGAGCACGAAAATTTTGAAACGTACATTAACAGAGTTAGACAGACCTAGCATCAGGTAGTTGACAAAAGTATTAAGATTCAAAGCTATGTTGGGAGTACCGTCTGGAAATTCTCTCCCTTAGAGTTCTTGGAAAGCTGCACAAAACCTAGGCGTAAATCCCTCAAAGTAAAACTATAATAGTTATTCCTCATGAGCCTGTGGGATATAGTAATTTATATTAAAACAACGAGATAACGAAACCAGTCATAACAATAACGAAATCACAAAAAATAAATCGAGTTTGGTCACATATACATCCATCAAAAAGAGTAAATTTCACAATCGTACTGCATAAATTTATCAATGTTTCCGCATATCATCCACACATCTCATGATGCGCATTTTTGAGATCGCGAAAACCGAAGATAAGTAATGGCAAGAAGTCCTTCATTAGTTTCTTTGAAATCCATAACTAGGATGAGAACACGCGAGATCACATATTCAAAAAACACACTCACTTGCAGTTTCTACACGTCGCTTAAAAACATGTTGGAATTGTCTAAATGCGCTTCATGAGTCTCAGCTGATGTAACGTTTTCGCTGTTCTGAAAATATCTAAACAGTGTGCTTCATATGAGACAGTGCATTACTGACGCATCCTCCTGTAAAATACAATGACCACTACTTTACTATAACTATTGAGAAGTTGATAAACCTATCAGCGATTTTTTGTGTGTTAATCGTTTGCATCAAACGAAGAATAGCTTGCACAGATAATTTCTTATACACGATATACTGCGAAAACTTGCTCCGATCTACCTAAACTCTCCGCAATATTCAGCGAGATTCGCAATGCAAAGAAATAGAAAAAGGATAAAGTTTTAGGAGTTATCGAATCATAAGCATTGCTATGTGCACTCGATTTTATCACTCATCGTTTGAGGTGATAGCATGGGCTTCTGGCCTTTATAGTGGCTGTCGCGGTTGTGGCCTGTCGACATATCAAGTCATAGTTGTTCCTTCAGACTAGTCTGGTAGCAATTATCCGAACCCTTAGTGGTGGGAGACTTGGTGAGCCTCGAACGCAAGATTGAGCCACTGCCCATCAATTGATCAACCACAGGTGTGTCGCGCAGTACTTCTGACCACTGTGCCACGGGCGCTCATAGCAGAGAGATACCGACGAGAGTGGCTTGAGCGGCATAATCAGATCTCGCATCATTTCTAGATTGCACGAGAACTTCGCGTATTTGAGGTCGTACTACATGCTAATAAAATCACATTTCAAAGGTTAAATTTCAAATGGAACTTGAAGTTGCTTTGTTAAGATTAGGCATTAGGAAAATTGAAAATCTGCACTACTTATGAGTCAGCTGTCTTGGAAGTCTTGAATATTTCGAACCCTTTTCTTTCCGAGATTCGGATAAAATGACCACTCTTCATGTGGCGCCACAAACAACATGTGTTCCACTACTCCAACGTTTTTCACCATCAGCATTTTTTGCGTTGATACAATCTGCTTTTCGAACAACACACCAAATCTCAGTTATTAATGCACAGATAGAAAAAAATACCAACACCATGAGTGGTAAATTGCGAGCTGTGAGCAAAAGCATGAGACGTTTGTGAAGGGAAATTGTAGCAATCAATAGAATCCGACCTCAACGGTACTTCCGACTGCTGCGCGTTTAAGGAGTGTTGGAATTATGCCGGTTTTATTCTTCGGTAACTCTTTTTAAAACTGTAATAAGTCGAACTCATACGTACAAACACCTCGGTTCACGCAATTTTTCGTAGAACTCCGGTAATATCCAATCACCTGAGCTGAAGTTGCCTCAAATTGCGCATGTGCAGACATCTCAGCAGACCAAAAAGAACATGACGGAGGACGAGGCACAATACTTGACAGCCGGCGTCGTTGAAGTCGGAGAAACTCTCCAAGATACGTGTATTATTGCTATAGGAAAAAAAAGAATGAATAACAGAGTATGACTGCTGGAACATCTTTACGACACGCTAAACTCACAAAATTCCCTTCGTTCCAACTTTCACACTCGGTCATAGAGTCGACATTCTCCATACTTGGACATCAAGTTGCTCTTCCTAGAAAATCCACACTTCCATAAGTTCAAAGCAGTAGATGATCAAAAGGAAAGAACAACGGATCTAAGTGTAGAATATCTCAAACAGAGCTTAAAGTCCATTCAGTGGATCAATCTGCGGTAGCTGATTGAGCAGTCCTTTTGCGTAGTTCTCAAGATTACTAAACGAAAGATAATAATCTGCGTCTAATGTTCCAGTTATAATATAAATCGGTACAAATAGTTATTCGATTATAAATAAAGAAACGAACTCTTTCGCTGGATATGAACTATTCTCAAGAGTGTTATTAATCATTCAAAGAACTAAATCTCTAGCTACTGCGCTACGTGGTCTCTTTTCGAAAAATGATTTCTACAACACCGTAGCAAAACGAGAACATTTGTCTCTCACAAATTTATATTTCTCGCAAAAGCACCGCTCACTGAAACTATGAATAATCATTTGATAGCGTTTGGAATGCTTAAATACCTGGCTAGAGCTCCAAGCGGTCGCCTTTTCAAAAAACCTTTTATAACGTTGTAAATTCAAAGGAACGTTATGTTTCACACAACCACGTGTTTTTTATCTCGCTCATATTTCGCTAAACAGAGCTCTTTTTTTAAGTGCTCGTACTCATTCAATAGCGCAAGTTCCGGAGAACTCATAAATGTGTTTGCATTGTGGAAAAGCGCTTTCATAGCGCTGTAGGAGAAATGAAAGGTTTGTGCTTAACAACTCGCCGAACATAGCTCTTTCTTCAGACTATTAGTGATCATTCGATAGCGTAAGTTTCAATAATTCCAAAGCAGTGCTTGTTTTTTGCAAAAATCGTTGGCAAGGAAAAGAAAACCGAATTCTACATTTCCGGCGGCCTTGTTCATCGTCCAGTCCATTGGGTCGGGGAAGAAGTCGAGGGGAGCAATTAATCAATGTCCGGGCCTTTGGATTGAGGGATGCAGCTTGTTATTCAATTGCGGAATATTTTCCCGCTTGATATAAATGTAAATAAAACGATTAAATCGAATACTAGGACAGTTTCACAACAGCTAGATATATTCTTTGTGCATCCAGCGTAATATATGCGTGATAAAAATGAAGGCGAACGGTGGATAAGAAGCATAATTTTATTCTGGATGCCATACCGTAGTAAAAGGATGATTTTGAAATCCAGCTTTGTGGACCTATTATCAGAGATTCAAGCTTTCGAATAATTACTCACACTCCCATGAAAAATCCTCTTCAGTGAATGAAATCGGTTCATCATTTGCTCCCTTGTAATCAGAAAGAACCGGTCTTTTCAAAAAACGCGCATGTAGCGCATTAGCCAGGGATAGATGCTGCCGAATCACAATTAAAACTCACATAAGAAGTTCTTGTCCAGTAAAGAGGTCGTCCCTTCATTTGTCCCTGCATAGTATAGGTGAACGCAAATCTATTCTATAGATATATAGAGGACAAGCAAGAGCTACATACTCGAAGCAGTAATGAAACTCCTTGTCTGGACGTTCGAGTCGTCATAAATGGATATGCCTTATCTCCTTGAAAGTTGACTGTGGACGTGAATGAAATAGGTGGTTATGAAGACGCATCACCCGACTCCGAAGTTGTCGTTGAAGAACATGACCTAGAATGGTCAACAAATTAGTACAACAGATTTCTTTTTCGCACAAACTCTCAGAGATCAGAACTGAATCGCATATCCAGTCTAAGTGACTGTTGAGTAATATGCAAAGCTTTCGACCCGAGGCCGGAGTTAAACTCGCGTATCACTCATAAAGGCGGCGCTCGATGTCAGTGGTGGTGTAAATACTATGAGCCCTCGATGAATAGAGTCAAAAGTTGTGCATGTCACTCAGAGTTTTGAAATGAAATGGAGCAATGAAAGTTGAAAATTCTTGCAGATTAGAACTTACATTTATTACACTGCTGTGGCACCCGTTCGTATTGTTGCGATGCTTGAGCATTGTTGCTGCCCATCACGAATTTCTCAAAATTACGAAATTCGCCAAGAAACAAACGACGAAGATCTCCGAGAGTCTGACAAGGACTAGCAACAGTTCGCCCCTTTTCTGCTATGATAACTTCTTATTTCTCCGTCATAAAATGTGTTAATTACGTGGCGAGTTAGAGATCAAATAAATAGAATAACGGTTTTTTTATGTTATTTGCGGACATACGAAGAAACGATTCTATTTTATGGACAGGAAATTTCCGTAAGGATGTGAGCAACTATTTGGAAGTTTGAATCTCTGGCTGCTGCATTGCGTGCTCCAATTTGTAAACACCCTTTTATAAAGCTGTAGCATTCAAAACCAAACTCGCGCTTCAAATACCACTTCGCTGGAAACACGAAAAGCATAAGAACGTGTAGAGGTAATTTTGTTGTATCAGAATCGTACGTTCTCTCTAGAGTTCTTTCCAAAGCGGAGAAAGAAGTTTCAACTGGTCAACTGAATTTAAACGACACATGTGTAACGCATTAGCGCAATCCATCACTGTTTTAAGAGATCGAGCAGCCCCTCACCCATAACATGTATTAGGCGAAAAACAGATACCCACGTATTTAAATTCAGTCAGTATATTCCCTGCTACGCTGTAGTTTTTTGGAAATATGCACTTCCTGAAATCACCGAAACGCACGCTATCGAATGATTATTCAAAGTTCCAGTGAGCGATTCATTTGCGAGAAATATGAAATTTGTGGAACACAAATGTTCTCGTTCAACTACGGCGTCATAGAAAGCACTTTTCGAAAAGAGACCACGCAGTGCAGTAGCCAGAGATTTAGGTCTTTGAATGTTTGCTAACACTCTTGAGAATAGCTTATATCCGACAAAAGGGTTCGTTTCTTCATTTATAATCGGATAACATATTTGTTTCAATTTATGTCATAAATGGATTATTAGACGGAGTTCATTATCTTTCGTTTAGTAATCTTGAGAACTGCGCAGAAGGACTGCCCAATCAGCTACCGCAGATTGATCCACTGAATCGACTTCAAGCTGTGTTGCAGGTGTTCTATACTTAAATTCGTTGCTCTTTCTGTTTTAATCATCTACTACGTTGAATTTATGAATGTGTGCACTTTTCTAGGACGAACAACTTGGTGTCCAAGGTATGGAGACCGTCGAGTCTATGATTGACTGTGAAAACTGGAACGAAGGGAATTCTGTGAGTTCAGCAAGTCGTAGAGCTGTTCTAGCAAGTCATACTCTGTTATTCATTCTTTTTTTTCCTATAGCAATACATACACGTATCTCGGAGAGTTTCTCCGACTTCAGCGACGTCGGCCATCAAGTATTGTGCCTCGTCCTTTGTCATGTTCCTATTGGTCTACTGGGATGTCTCCACATGCGCAATTTGAGGCAGCTTCTGCCCAGGTGATTGCATATTCATGGAGTTTCACGAAAATCTCGTGAATCGATGTGTTTGTTTAGTATGAGTATCGACATTTTACAGTTTCAAAAAGAGTTACTGAAGAATAAAACCGGCATATTCCCAACACTCCTTGAACGCACAGCAGTCGGAAGTACTGTTGAGGTGGGATTTTATTGACTGCTACGCTTTCTCTTCACGAACGTCTCATGCATTTTGTTCAGAGCTCGCTTTGTACCACTCATGGTGATGTTATTTTTTTCCACCTATACATTTACAGTGAAATTTGGTGTGTTCTTCGAAGAGCAGATCGTTTTCACGCAAAAAATGCTGATGGTGGAAAACGCTGGAGTAGTGGAACACATGCTATTCGTGGCGCCACATGAGGATTGGTCATTTTATACGGATCTCGGAGAGAAAAGGGTTCGAAATATTCAAGACTTTTGAGACAGCTGACTTATAAGCAGTGCAGTTTTTCCATTTTCCTAACGTTTAACCTTAATAAAGCAACTTCAAGTTCGATTTGAAATTCAACCTTTGAAATGTGACGTTATTAGCATGTAATACGACCTCAAGTACGCGAAGCTCTCGTGCAATCTAGAAATGATGTGAGATCTGATTATGTCACTCAAGCCACTTCCGTCGGTATCTCTCTGCTATGAGCGCCCGTGACACAGTGGTCAGAAGCGTCGTGAAACAATGGTCAGAAGTACTGCGTGGTACACCTATGGTTGATCAATTGATGGACAGTGGTTCAATCTCGCGCTCGAGGCTCACCAAGTCTTCCATCACTACGGAGTCGGATAATGGGTTCTGTCGGCAGTCACTATAAAGGCCAGAAGTCTATACTATCACCTCGAACGATTGGTGATAAAACCGAGTGCACATAGCAATGCTCATGATTCGATAACCCCAAAACTTTATCCTTTATCTATTTCTTTGCTTTGCAAATCTCGCTGAATATTACGGAGAGTTCAGGTAAATCTGGACAAGTGTTCGAAGTATATCGTGTATCAGAAATTATCTGTGCAGGCTAATCTTCATCTGATACAAACGATTAACACACAAGAAATTCGTTGGTAGGTTTCGCTTCAATTTCTCAATAGTTATAGTAAAGTAGTGGTCATTGCATTTGCAGGAAGATGCGTCAGTAATGCACTGTCTTATATGAAATACATCGTTCTGATATTTTCAGGACAGCGCAAACGTTACATCAGCTAAGTAGCGCAATTGGAAAATTCCAACTTATTTTTGAAGCGACGTGTAGGAATTGCAAGTGAGTTTGTTTTTTGTATGTTTGATCTTGCGTGTTCCTCATTCTAGTGATGAATATTAAGGAAAGTAATGAAGGACTTCTTGCCACCTCTTATCTTCGATTTTCGTAATCCCAAAAATGCGCTTCATGAGACGTGTAGATGAAATGCGGATACGTTGTTAAATCGATGCTGTACGATTGTGAAATTTATTCTTTTTGATGGTTGTATATGTGACCAATCTCGTTCTATTTTTTCTTAATTTTGTTAATGTTATGACTGGCTTTATTAATTCGTTGTCTTGATATAAATCATTATGCCCTATAAACTCATGAGTAGGAGCTTTCTTGTGTTATTCTGAAGGCTTACGCCTAGATTTTGTGCAAGCTTTCCAATAACCCTAAAGAGAGAATTTCTGGACAGTTCTTCCAACATAGCTTTGAATCGTACTATTTCTTTCAACTACCTGGTACTATAAAGTACAGGTCAACAAGATTAGAACAAGTGCTATTGAGTGTATACAACAAGGGCCATAGATATTACAGCACAACAGACTTGTTTGTCTCGTCAAACCATTCCGCTAGAATTAATTTTGATTAGATTAACAAGTAACTCTCTTAGAAAAAACACAGATTCAGCTAGTACATCCGTATTTATTGTCAAACAGTCCACAACAATAACAATCAGATCACATTCTTCGTCGCTTCTGAAGATAGATTTCGTGGATACGATACTTGGAGAAACACACTCAACCGGCCAATTTTCAATGAAACCATACCCTAAAATTCAATTTTGACCTAAAATAGGGGTCGAAATAATGCAGGACATAATGACAGTCAACATCAGTATGGCAAACATGATTGCTATTGGTTTCGATAACCGCTGCTCAAAACTAGCCCTGCCGCCTAACAATACCTTTCAGGAATCAAATCAAAAAGTCACATAATCACGACAGAAGCTGAGAAAGGTAATGTGCGAATCGCTTGCAATTTTTCAAGCATTGACATTTCTGCTAATAATCAAACTCAAATGGTTATCCTTAGGACAAGACTTTACCATATTCACCAACTCATTATTCATTGTGCTATTGATGTCGCGTCAACGCTACGTATGGTCGGATTTGCTTAGCCGCTGAATGGATCCACGAACTTTCCATTGTCGTTGTCTTCAAAATAAAAAATTAGAGCATTATGAACAGGTGAAAGTTAAATAATTTTGGTTCTTTTTGGCTATAAGGGGACAAATAAAAAAGCGACCTCATCCTTCGAAAAGGAAATTTCTGAAGGAGTATTAACAACCATTCGACAAATAAGATTTATGGCTACAGCTATACGTCGCCGGTTTTTCAAAACACCCTTTTATAAAACTGTAAAATCCAAGCATAACTAACCTCACTGACGCTAGATTCTCACCGGACAGAACTCTTTTTTTGGACTAATCGTAATTATTTTAAAGTGCGATCGGTGCTGATTCCAGCGCTGTGCTTATATCCTAGACAAGCCGTTTCTCTGCAGTGCAGGAGAAAAAAATATGTTGAACGCACATGTGCGACCGAGGGGGTCTTCGGCCAACTCACGTGCCTTTGGGTAAGGTGTCCACGTGCCGCTGACACGATGTCGTAAAACCGCTCCAAAATCGGCCGACCATTGCCACAGCGCACGCGGCCGCCTCACTCAGCGCCACGTTAATTGGCCAAAAGCCCTTTGGTCGAACATATGAAAGCAACTTATTTTTACCTCCTGCGTTGCAGAGGAACGGTTTCTCTAGGATAGAGGCACAGCGTTGGAATCAGCAAGGATTACGCTATCGTATAACTACCAATAGTTCAAAGAAAGAGCTCTGTACACCAAGAAATATGCGCATCTGAAACACAAGGGATTCCCTTCCATAACATCGTTAAAAAGAGCTTTTTCGAAAACAGGTATCGTGGGGCTGTAGCTGGTAATCTCAGTTTTCGAATGATTACTAACAAACCTACGAAAGATACCTGTCCAGGAAATAGGACGGTTTTTCATTTTCCCCCTCAAAGTTAGAAAGAACCTATTTTCCTCCTATATGGCTGCTTTTGAAACCTCGCTTGAAACAATATAACCTAACAAGGACACGATAAGCAGTTGGAAAGAAAGGTACTACATGTTAAGTTTTTTAGCCACGACCAATCGACTGCAAAACACTGCACGACGAGTGGCTTTTTTCAGTTTACGGCAATATAAGTTGTTCGTCGTCGATTCCTTTATATGTGGGGGTCTCTCCTACAAGGAATTGACTGAAACGAATGGCACCGTGCAACTGATGAAGTTGTAGTGCTGAAACGTGTCTTGCACTGTATAAGTGCTAGATCAGATCTCGATAATGGCCCAAACGCCAAACGTCCTTTCAATGTAGACGGCAATGAGCTAAGGCTTTTATGAAGCAGATACATATCGAGAGCTAGCACAAATCAGTGTAAACACCTCAGTAGTTTCGGAGGACCACACAGAAGACTTGAGGTCAAAAATGATAAAAAGACGGATGCCATAAGAGATGGTGACACGTCGCACAACTGAAGCGGCAAAGGCTGAACGGGTTGTGCTCGTCAGACCTCCCACAAAATGAACACGTCAATCCAGGCACCTGGACAACTTTCTGTGCGAGAAATGAAAAGAACAAGGAAGTGGAAAAACTAGAAGAGGTCAGGCCTAGGTGAAAACTGTCCATGAACTCATCTCCTCCAAAAATCCAGAGTTTTGATCTGACACAAAAATTCATTTGTTCCCTATAGTCAATAATCGACAGATTCCAACAGCTCTTACTCAAACCGATGTGTTCAATCGAAGCCGGAACCCGATACTTTAAAAAAACATGTCTATACACTGCTTAATTTGGGGTACAAACTTCTAATCTAATAGGAAGCTCTCGTCACTCTTACGAAAATAGCTATTTAGAAGAGCTTGAGAAATGAACGAACCAGGCATACTGGGATTAAACCAAATTCAGTTGGCAACTGCATAACAGGAACTATTGCATACGACTGTGAAATAGTCGTGTCGTTTGTTGATGAAATCTGATTCAAAGGATTGAAGTAGCGAGAGCCTGAAAACATTGAAAAAGGCTATCTTCAGCATTTAATTGCCGTTGAATTTGCCTTCGCTACTACATGCAGCACGCAAACCGCCAGAATTGGTCTGTTGAACTAACGTGTCGATTTTCGGAGGGGGGTGCAGACGCACTTTCCTCTTCCACACCCGCTTCAACGTATCGAAACTTCGCAGTATCCCACACGATCTATACTCAAGAAATTCGATTTTTCAAAATACTAATGACAAAACCATAAACAGAACATTTAACATCAACTCACTGGCAAAATCATCTCATTACCGCTCGGAATCGCCTTCAATAGCTTTTCTTTAATATGGCCGAAAAACCCTTTGATGCCTGTGTAAGACCTTTCTTCTGGAGCGGAGTAAGAAAGGAATCACACCATTGAGCAGATGGTACAAGGATCTGACAAGCCATTTGACTGTGCCGAGGAAACATTGTGCTGACCAAAATTAACGTGAAGCTGTGGAGCTGCGTGTGACAAAGACAGAAACTGAAAGATACTCGATTATTAGGGACAATATGCGTACTAACCCTTACTGGACCATGGACCCGCAACCTCTGTGTGCGTAACCTCCAACGTGTTGGGTTTAACAATGGTGTCCAATGGCTTTCAATGGCGTCTGCCACTGCTAGATGCAGAAAGTTCAAGGCTGACGTCATTGCTATATGTAACACGTCGAAGGTTAGAGACGTAGAGGCCGTGGGTCTACACCCCCGAAAAGATTAAAAGTAGCAACTCGCCACTGGAACTTGAGCATTGGAACTGTTCTGGAAGTTTTGAAAAGAAGGTTGCTGAGCCATCGGTGGATTCTAAGATTGGTGTTTGTGCAAGCACACCTGATAGCTGATGGTATTTGCGGAAAAAAGCAGCAAAGAAATACCAATGTCCGAACAGGTATGTTTTCAGTAGTGAACCGAGCACTAGTGTCCTCGGAGTTTGACGATGGCTCATCTACACTAGACTGTCGCGGAGCTCCTGCTCATAGATGTGGTGGCATCGCTGAAGGATGATACGATCCGGCTGCTTGAATCACAAGAGCCCCGACGCCCTGAAATTTTCACACTTGATATATTCATGCTGCCCTAGAAACCAGTTTATAAACTACGAAACCTACTACAATAATCTTCAATGAACTTATATACCCATGCTGACTGGCATTACTATAGATTCGTTGACGGGAAGCACGTTCCGTGCCACCCCGAGTATCGGTGCTTCCAACTGACGTACGTGGTGATGCCAGACTCATTTGCAATGGATCTTGAAGCTTTGCATGCTAATCGCGAGCTCCTTCAGCAAATGATTCCGAGCGTGGTCTAAATGCGATCCAATCAACCTTTTGGGGACAGAGTGTATTCAGCAGTACACAATTTTCTGTAAGCCTTTCTCAATATAAACCCTTTTTTCAAACTCTCTGTAACTATTCAAAAGCTTGAATAGAAGCGATTTCAATGCTGTGCTTGGTTTATTGGAAAGCCTTTCTTATTGCACTGTAGCAGCGAAAAGATTATATTTCGTACTCGGTTTGCTTTGTTTGCTCTACTGCAATCCACGGATGGCTTTTTGTTAAACTTTAGCAGTCATTCGACAAGTCAGACTTCGACAATTCTGAGGCTATAATAGGTCTCCAAAAGGTTTTGATGGAATTTTTCTAGAGTGAAAAGAATGCTGTGTTCCGCACTTGGAATTCTTTTTGTACGTAAGAGTTATATATGCAGGAAAAGGATGTGATCATGTAGATAAAATTATGGAGTATCAAAGTAGCGGAAGAAACCGACATTTTTGGAACTTTTCGGTTACAAATGAACAAACCAATATTCGACCTTATTAGATCCAAAAGAATTTTTGATAAAAGTGTTGGTTATCATTCTAAGGCTTAATTCCCTGGTTAAAGTGGCTGGTTTTTCAAACATCATTTCGTAGCGCTGTAAAATCCAAAACAATGTTCTAAATCGACCGCAGGCCTTGACTTTTATCAGGCGTATAATTCACTGGAGTACGAAAGGCACATGGACGGGCAGAGAAAATCTCGCAGTATCTGAGTCAGTCGTTTCATACGCAGTTCTTTTGAAGCGAAGAAGAAAATCCCAATCGAATAAAAAGTTGCGCGCCACATGCCTAATCCGTGCGATCATCGATCGATCGTCCCGCTCCCAGCTCGTAGGTTAGTCTGTAAGCAAGCAGGCGAATAAGTGAAACTCGATCTTCTTTAACCCGGTTACACTGCAGTGAAACAATCTTTCCACAAAATAAGCACACCTTTGGAGTCAGTGAATCTGACGCTATCGAATGATTACTGAGAGTTTGATGAAAGAGCTCTGTCTGTCGAGGTACCAAACAGAAATGCTTTCTTTCTCCTACAACGCTACCAAAAGCGTAGTAGCATTCCATGGAAGGAGTTCTGTTCAGCGAAATATCAACGAGTTAATAAAGAAAAGTGTTCACTTGAAACACGATTTTATTTTGGATTTTAAAGCGCTGTAAGAGGGTGTTTCGAAAAAGCAGACATGTAAAACTCAATCTAGAGATTCAAGCTTTCGAATAATTACTACCACTCCTATAAAAAATTCTGGTACAGCGAATGAGATTGAGCATTCTTTTGTTTCCCTGTAACCGAAAAGTACGATTTTCTTGGAAAGTTAAAAAAAAAGCTTTAATTAAGTACGAAATTCGCGTACCGCCTACTAATTGCAGTGTACAATCGATCAGTTGCCGTCACAAAAGGGTCAGTAAAGCAGATAGTTTTCCAAACTTCCAAATCTAACCTGCGCGATGGTGAAGCCTCACGCCGGATGGCATCCTCGCCTGTTGTTACTGCCGCATTTACAGATTCTTGATTACCAGTCGGAGCCTAAAAATAAAGAACATATTTGAAGTGGAACTAGGACAGAATGTACGAAATCACAGTTACGAAATATACAGGAAGAGCAGCCTGAGCTGCAGGAGGTTGTTGAACATTTTGAGCGTTAGACTGAGGTAATTCGTTGTGATAAAGTACTTCCTTCTGTCTGATCGTTGTGCGCAGATTAGTGATCCATAGTGTCTCAGACTCACTAGCAGAGGCGACATATCGCAATCTAGGATGAAATTTCAAATGTCAAGGCGACAGAACCTTTGGCACTTGTCTGCTATAGAGCGAAAAATGAAAAATTGAGCCTTTCGCTGAATAAAAATTTTTCCTACACTTCTAGTGATCATTCGAAGGCTCAAATTTCTAGCTAGTGCGATACTTGCTTCGTTTTTCCTTTTTGTAATGCAGCAGCAAAAAAAAAGCAGTTGCGTTTAACACATGCATATTTCCCGCATGACAAAACTTATGATTCTGATACTACAACATTTTCCCTAGACGTTAACAGGCTTTTCGTGCTTCTAGCAAAGCAATAGAATTAAGATGAGGTTAATGTAAGAATAAGAATAGAGCGCATGTGGCGCAGTGGTTAGAGGTGTCCTGCGTCGCACACGAGGTCAATGGTTCAATCTCGCGCTCATGGCTCACCAAGCCATCCATCCCTCCGGGGTCGGTAAATTGGTACCAGACAGGTCTCAGACTTGTCTGGGAGGATAAGCAGCACTGACTCGGTTCAGCGGGAGGCCTCCGCGAGTCATTGTAATGGCCAGATATGCATTCAATCACCTCAAACGAAGTTAAAAATTGAAGTCGAATGCATGGCGCATCCCTCAGGGATTGATCAACGCCGAGAGCTTTATCCTTTATCCTTTTAATGTAAGAATAGTAATTTTATTTCGAATGCTACAGCGTCTTAAGTGGGTCTTTTCAGAAAAGAAGCACGTAGTGCGCTAGCCACATATTCAAGCTTTCTCATGATCACTATCACTCTGATGGAATGTTCTCGTATAGCCACCGTGGTCGAATCTTCTTTGTCGCCATATAACAGATAAGTGCCGAATTTTTCAACAACGCTTAAATCTTGCCTATCAGACAAATCACACAGGTCGTTTCCCATATCACCAGGAAATAAGTAGTAGTAATTTCATATTGAACCCGCAACCTCCATACAATACCTGCAGAGGATCAGAGAGTACTGAACTATAAAAGCGACTCTTATCACCAACCTAAACGCATCGCTTGCAAATCCTCCAAACTCTGCAATGAGATGAGCGTATTGTATACGCTTTCGTTGATATTCAATACATTCTCCAAGAGTTGAATACTGATTAACATTTGAGAGACCAATGGCATAAATAAAGATCGCAGTAGCATGAAAATCAGCAAAGGAGGCTCTAGATAACGTGTTGCAGTAGCAGTCACATCAACTGACAAAGAGTTTGAAGTGACAAAAATCCTACCCATAACTGCACTATAGAGATTCTACATCGTGTTTTGGAATTGATGCATGGATCAAATCCATATTTTAACGAGTCACGTTCGTCACTTCTAAATTTCAAAGGACAGAATTATCTGATGTCATGAATGAAAAGTGCTTGAGGCAATAACTCTTTAACTTAGGACTCAGTAACCTCATGCATTTTCTTGCAAACATTTTGGTATAAGACTCGTCTATACCAGCTTTAAGATGAAGCTGTCGTGGGAAGAAGTTCGCCTGCTAATCATGCACAAATGGCGAGTGGGGGAAAATGCTAGTAAAGCGGCATGTAAAGTTAATGGACGTTGGGCAGATGATACGGTTGCAGAAAGCACATTTTGAAGGTGGGTCATGAATTTTGAAGCAGGAGAGAACACTCCAGAGGATCAGTTACGCTTTGGCCGTCCACGGGAGACTTCACTAATATTGCGCTCTGCTTCACTAGCAGTTTCCCATCCACACCATCCGTACGTGAGTAGCAAGCGAGTTTGTTCCCAAGGTAGCTTCATCTTAAAGCAATTACAGCAAATTGTTCGCAAGAAGATCCGCAAATAAACGTTATTAAAATCATGCAGTTTTAATAAAGTACGATTCACAAATTTGATATTTACTAATCGAGTATCAAAATTTATGAAACGACCTAAAACATGAAAATAACCTAGATTTTACATTTTAACTTACAAATCAGGAATGATACATATAAATGGTAATGGGGAAGGCCAGTGGTTAGTTATGCAGTGTATCAGAAGCAAGTTGAGCGAAGGTCTGGCTTGATCCCGACTCAACATTATTGCAGTTGATCAACTGAAAGTTTAGGAATGTCTAGGAACGTCTTGGTTCGGCCATCTCGAAAACTGCATGGCGACCATTCACAAAGACATAAATCCTCAAGTAGAAGTCAAAATGGCGCACGAAATATTCGAAGACAATAGCAAAAGGCGACTGTAAGAAGTGCTGGAATCCACACAGTAAACTGTCACGAAGGATCGGTCATATAAGGTGAAATAAAATGAGGCAAAATAAAAAATACTTGCAAATGACTTACAATGTGGACGTATTCTTGAACGGTTTTATACCGGTTATAACAGCTGCTGCTAAGAAACAGAAGTCGGCTGCACAAATGTAGTCACGCTTAGCCAAAGCTTTTCCCAGATTGTACACCTGCACATAGAGGAAATCAAGTAATGAAACAATAGTATTCGCTTGCTACTCATGCACAGACAGTTGAATGATAGCTAACTAGCAGTTCGCATAGCCTCGGAAGATGTTAAATTAGCAAGAATGATCGCCGCATGAGTACGCCAGCTACCCGAATCATGCTCGGTTGGATTCATCTAGAACACTAAGAATAAGTAGCACCAGAAAGCAAAAAAATTCATTTTCTGTTATCTGGTGATAAATGAAGAAATGACCCCTTTTGCTAGACGAAAGATTTTCATAAGAGTGTTAGTGATCATTCGAAAGCTAAAATCTCTGCCTACTGCGCTACGAGGCCGTTTTTTGAAAAAAGTTGTTTTCTAATGGTGTAGCATCAGAATAAAATCATGTATTACACCAGCCGCAGGTTTTCACTGTTACCTCGCTAGAAACGCGTAAAGCTTATGGCCGTATAGAGAAAAACTTGTAGTATCATAGTCTTACGCTTTCTCCGCAGTTCTTCCCAAAGGGGAGAAAAATCTCGTTGAATAACAAAAATTGCATGCTACATGTGCAACGCGCCAACGCGATATTAGTTGAAAAACAAGGCCTACGTATGTGGAAATCAATCTTACCTTTTCTGCTACACTGCAATGAAGTATTTCGAGAAGATAATCATAGCTTTGTAATCACCGAAACTCAAGTTATTGAATGGATACTCATGAGTTAAGGAAAGAGCTCTGTTTGCGAGAAATTTGGGTGTGCGAAGCACAAATGTTTATTTTTTTTGCTACAGCGTTCCAAGGAGGCTTTTCAAAAGGACACATATGCAGCGCAGTAGCCAGATACTTAAGCTTTCGGATAATTACTAAAAATGCAATGAAAAGCCCTTACTCAGCTAAAGAAATCCTCTCTTCTTCTGACTCTAAATAACAGAAAAAGAACTCGAAAAAGAACTAGACAGAAAACTTACCAATATGGGAGCTAGTTTCTTACTGTACACAGAAAGCAGTGTTACTACTGGGTTGCATTGTGGTCGAGTGGCAATGAATCGCTCCTCAACTGCAGCTAATTTTTCGATTTCATGGCCGAGTAATCGTCGAACCAACACAATTGCGTCGGCATAGAGTCCATCACTGAGTGCACTGTCGACTGCTTCCTAGAAAAGCGAATGGATCATGAAATCTATGTACCTAGTCTATAATAAGATAACAGCTCTAGTGGCTATCTCAGGGTTTTGGTAACCTTATCGACTTACTAATATATGCAGCAGTTACTTGTCGTTATGCGCAATCCGAGAAAAGCTCAGTTGATTTGTCATAAGGATCAGAATCCATGCTAACGGTATTCTTAGCTGATCCAACTTTTGCCAATGTTCTATCTGGCGGAGACGCACTTCTTTTATGATGCAATTGAGTGTCATGGTGAGTCGACGAACATGATGTCGATGAAGTAGAGACTAAAAGTCGCACCAAATCTGGCCCCGTTACCCGCTGAAGATAGCAGTCGATAAGTTAATTATCACACCATAAAAATCATAGGCACTACCCCTAGCTGCTGCACAATGACATCAAGTAGCTTCCATATTAGTAAACAATCCGTGACGTCACTATTACGAATATTATCTTACGTCAGTTTCACATTCTGCAGATGTTTATTCTGACGTTCAATGTAAAGACGAACACAATGTGTTGGTGTCTGGCCGATTAAGAGCGGACCTAAATGAGAAAAGATCTGAAGCGAAAAAGCATAGCTTAGCTCTTTCGGAACGGCATGTATTAAAGAAGATACACGAATTTGTTGAGGCCTTTCTCGCTGGGAAAACAAACTTTCTCTTCAGACTTTTAGAAACTATTCGATACCCTAAGTCCCGGCGATCCCACTAAAGTGTCGAATTTTCACAAAATACTGCCTATTGTGTGGTGGCAGCGCAGTCACTATTATGTTTCCCACTCCATTTGCTTTCTTTTTTGTTCAGTTAACCCCTGCGGACGCTTTTCACCGGGCTTTTAGTAGTCATTCGAGAGCCCCAATTTCGACTATCATGAGGTTGAAATTGATTTTGAAAAAGTTTCTATAGAAAGCTGCGGGAGCGACAGGCGATTACTTCTCCATCCGTGGTATTTTTCTTACATAATATGCACTAAAAGCTTAAGAATCTTAGTTAACTTAAGAAAATCGCGCGATGTCTGCGAAATGCTCTGTGGGGTCGACCGAATGCCGTAACAAAAGGGTAAAAGGCATTGGTCTCACCTCTGAACGACTCAGCACTGTCAATGAGTCTAACCGTGTGAAGATCGGTGATAACTGTCTTGATGTCATCAATCTGTACTACAGATACCGAGAAATCTGGATGTACAGTTACCAACTTGCCTCCTGGACCAAATGTGACGAACGCATGTGGTACTTGAAGTTTTAGCGGTGCAACAAAAACATGGGCTAAGTTTATTAAACTTCATTTTCTTCAAGAAAAACAAAATCAATGGAATACTGTCTTGAGCAGAGTCGACACTCATTAAATCCGATGTT
Source organism: Parelaphostrongylus tenuis (assembly GCA_019055375.1). Classification (NCBI taxonomy): domain Eukaryota; kingdom Metazoa; phylum Nematoda; class Chromadorea; order Rhabditida; family Metastrongylidae; genus Parelaphostrongylus; species Parelaphostrongylus tenuis. The sequence goes on from JAHQIW010001918.1 coordinate 27,198, forward strand.
CGATCGTCATGATTATCATCCATGCTTACTATTTCAGTAGTACGCAGTACTATTTTCAGTATTTCGCCGACGGTTCTTTGTGAAACGAAAATTCCGTGCTCTACTTTTGCCCTCATCTAATTCTTTCATAAGATATTTTGCTTATTTAGATACCAACGTTATGGTGGACGTTATGGAGATTACGATGTCTGTAAAGCAGCTCAGAGTAGTGTTTCGGAAGAAGCGGATTTCAATAAAAAAGGCGATAGTGAAGAAGAGACGAAGAACTATGTGCAGAAAGTTCGTGTTCGGAACTTGTCCTTTTCTTGCAAATGGTCAGACTTTTTTGTGATGTATGGGGTTGAAATGGAGGTCCCGGTGAGATGTTTGACGTGCAGCAGACGGTTGGCCAGATGGTAACACCGTTTAATAAATCCATCCTATTTTTTCTATTTCCAATTTTTTATCTCATGCTCTAGGGGGAGGGGCTGAATGATCGGATGCTTTTCGTAGTTTGAGGCTGATCTCCCTCTCCCAACACTCTTCGGCAATCAATAACGATCGCTCTACAAACCGTCCCCATCCTGGCTATCCTCGAAATTGCAAGGACACTGCTCAACCATTCTTCTACGATGTCGGAGTAGAAAAAACGGATTGAATGTTAGAAGTACTGGGTTCTGCACAATAAAAAAGTTGCAGGACATCAAATACGGGCAATTAAGAGATGATTTTGTAAATTTCTGCGCATATTTCTATTCTCTCATGGCTTTGTGATCACGTCCAGATTCACCTCGCTTCTTGTAGTTCCGTGTTCGATCAATTCTACAAGACTTTCCACCTCCAATGGAGTATCATCAATTACCACCGATTAAGAAGGTAGCCTACTTGTTCTATGTGGCTGTTTACAAAAAACTCTACAGCGATGTTGGCGATTTCCATCGTGTATTCAATCGCGAGTACCACAAGTATACATGTGATGACGATTCGGATAGCGTTGCATTATGGAAGGTGGGTGGTGAATGTGTTGCGATCTTCTACGGTTTTGGAGAGGCTTTCAAGGAAGTTCTTTAGATATGCAAATCAATGCAAAATGAGTACCACTGTAAGAGATTAGAAGTTTGCTAAAAGGCTTATGAGGCTTGCCAACGACAGTTGTTCAGTGATGGACGGGGCAGCGCTGACGGGTACGTTACGATCAACGCTTCAGTTCTAAGCATAATTTTATCTTTCATTTCGAGTGTTTTCTTAAGACCACAGCTCAAATTACAATATGCCTGATAATCATTATTTGAGCCACGCATGTCAGTGGTCTGTCAATGAGGGCTGACTTATAGAGCCCGATACACGTGTTTCGATCTTGCGATCTCGTCAGTCGGGCAGTTACCCGTTCTCGTCTTTTGCTAATCTCTGTGGGTGCTCCAGTCCCCACAATAAGAGTTAGCGACGACGTACGTTTTACACTCTATGTTCAGTGAAGAACTCACCAAACATGCGTGGCTCAAATAATGATTATCAGGCATATTGTAATTTGAGCTGTGGTTTTAAGAAAACACTCGAAATGAAAGATATGTTATATTAAATATACTAGCCACGAGCATTCGAGTGTACAAAACTCTGTGTTGGTGAGTTCTTCACTGAACATAGAGTGTAAAACGTACGCCGTCGCTAACTCTTATTGTGGGGACTGGAGCACCCACAGAGATTAGCAAAAAACGAGAACGGGTAACTGCCCGACTGACGAGATCGCAAGATCGAAACACGTGGATCGGGCTCTATAAGTCAGCCCTCATTGACAGACCACTGACATGCGTGGCTCAAATAATGATTATCGGATATAATTTTATCGCCTTATTTGTTTCATATCACAGCTTTGATTTTGCTATGCGGATTCCAGTACTTTTGGCGTTCAACATGCTTCACATCTTCCATGAACGTCGTAGACTTGTAGGAAACGTCTACTTGCAATTTCGAGGATGCAGGGCTAGGATGTTCGTTATGGACTGCCGCAGATTGCTGAGGAGGGGGAGGGGGAGGGAAAGAAGGAGAAGCTCAGCCTCAACTCGGACGACCGTGGTCGACGTTGTTCCTTGTACATATGTGCCCGCTTAACGTAATATTCTTGCAGATTAGTTGTACTTATTGAAATGCTAGCTGATCGACGACCGGACGGATAATTTCTGAAATTGACAATGACGACTTCTGAAGATACAAACTGATCCACAACCAAAGTAAAAAGAAAAGTCACCCTCTTAACCTGCGCAATCCGCTGATGGCGCAGTCATATTATTCGACAGTGAAGTTTCACAGTACTTGTGTTTATGACGGTGACCATTCTCGCCAAATTCGGATTTTATGCAACTGTCTGGGCGATTCAGAAGAGAACGCCTCGACCTTAAGATGCCAAATTATTGCGACCTTAAGATGCCAAATTATTGCGAGAAAATTTATAACAAAGCACTGATTGAAACCAGTGGAAAAACGAACCGCCTTGCCTTCTCCACAGAATCATCGCCATAAATGATTGGAGATTTCACCTCGAATGAGCGGTTCGTGGACACAGCACCACCTGAGAAGACCGCTTCGTTAGCTTAAATCAGTGGTATACGTCGCTAGGAAGAAACATGGTAAAACTGCTGTTTTTAAATGGAAAAGTGATGCAAAAACACGTCCGCATCACCTTCTTCGTCTTTGATGTGATGACGATGCGGATGAGGTACATCACAGGGGCGAAAATGAGGTTTCACGGAATTCCTCGATCCACTCACCGCCGAACGCCATCCGCAGACGCTGCAAGAAATCATGTCCGTAAAATGGAGAAAAAGATGTTACGTAGCAACAGAAGAGCTAAATATGTATTAAAGCTGGTACTTGGGTTCACCAACGCGCCAGGATGGAGGCCTTAACGTGCAACCACTATGTCTGCAGTTTTTCATGTGTTGTTGTATCGGACAAAATCGCCGGTACCGTCCCGATGCTTTCAGAGAACAGGGCGTTCGTGAATGCGGATGTCTTAAAATACGAAACGAAATAAAATCACGACCATAATCCGGCGAGAAGCTAAAAGCACGTATGAGTAACAAGAGATGGATGAGCTGGCACTCGGAGCTCCGCACGATGAGCGAGTGACGGTACTGGTGACGTCGTCATCGACAACATGTCAACACAGGACTTACTTCTGACAAAACTTGTTGAAATTCTCGTGATAAATACACATATCACAGTAAGCACGCCTTTTTCGAAGCACATTAATACGAAAAGACATGTATGCACTTGAGATTGCTTAACATCAGTATACGATGGCAGACCTGTTAGACATGTTTGCCATCAGTGGATTACCACTTCGTGAGGATGATCGAAACTCCATACGTGGTAATTCTGTTCGGTATTGATCCAGTCGACCCATTATACCAGAAAAGCTGCAAAGATATAGTAGCCTGGCTCCCCGTACTATTCGATCGTTCGTTAAGTTCAGGCGCTAGAGCAATAAATACCATATCAACAAGAAGTGATTAAAACTGCATGATTTTGGCGCAGTTCAGTTGAGCATTCTCTATGGCTGATAATAGTTTTTTGAGCTATGCATGAGGTCTGTTATAGGACAGCATATAGTGCACGATACATGGGTTTCGACTTTGTCAATCTCATCGGTCGGTCGCTACCCTTCGTCTATATTTAAGCCAATCCTCTCGGGGTGGACCAACCCCTCGCAACTTATATGTGCGTTCTATTACAAACATTTTGCTATATGACGTTTATGCTTGCTTAAGATGGAAGTGTCTTACAAACAAAATTGCTGGAAAGTCGTGCACGAATAGCGCCTAGGGCAAAATGCTACCGAAGTGGTGCACAGGACTAATGGAGCTTAGGGCGATGATACGGTTGCAGAAAGGACGGCTACGGAAAGTGGTTCGTGAATTTCAAAGCTGGGAAGAACATACTGGAGGATCGATCACGCTCGTGCCGGTCATAGGAAGCTTCATTGATCTTGTGCGCCGCTTCACTAGCACTTTCCCCTGCGCCATTCGTGCGTGAGTAGCAAGCGAATTTGTTCCCACGACACCTCCATCTCAAAACAAGTATAGCCAAGTTGTATACCAAAATGTTATCATGAAAATGCTCAATCGAAGGATATCTAAACATCCAATTTTGATTACTTCTACTTAATGAATTTGGCGTTTACTGGTCTAGCGTCAAAATTTATGGAACGACCTAATATTTTCGCGACCTATGAAGCAACTACTAAACACGTACTGCTCTTTGAACATTCTGTAAGGGCTCTGAACACTTCGACGTTCAGGAGCATTTCTCATAGAGAGTAAACTCGTCGATTTACGACCATTGTGATCTGTTGCAGCTGATGGAGCCATACTAGGGTTTGTCGTGGAGAACGTACCATTATCCAAAGTCTCTTCTCGAGACTCCCAGCCTTCATTCCTTTCATTTTCTGCCCTAAAAACAAAAGAAAAGATGTTGTGAGTGGGTCTAATTGTGACTCTGTATGTTTGCAGTGCCTTGACCGAAACTCTCTGTAGACATCTCTGTCACCTGATTATCGTCAAATTTTTGCCATCGATAGGTGTGCTCGTTACTCTGACATCGAATGGACTAAGTGTACTATCGTTACGCGCTTGACTGTCTTCAATAGTCGCCTGTGAATTTGCACTCGTTCACTAAGGGGATCAGTATTTGCCTTATTTGCTTTAACCATTTGAAAGCTAAGATTTGAGGCTACAGCCCCACATTGTCTGTTTTATAAACACTCCCCTGATAATGCTGTAGCATTCAGATCAAAAATTATGCTTCACACTCGCCTTTCGCCTTCATTTTTATCACGCGTATGCTTCGCTGAAAGCTGAAAACTATGTAAGTATGTAGAGAAATTTTTGTAGTATCTCAATGAAACGTTTCTTCGGAAGTTACTTTCAGAGCAGAGAAGAACTTTTCAATTGAGTAGCGATAACTCGCTCGTCCCGCCTTTCTCCACACTGTCACACCCCTGTCATGGCCCTCGCTTGTCGAATAGCCGGTGAACAACGTTGCTGAAAATATAAAACTTGATCTTATTTGCTATGCTGAACCGTATTTTCACAAAATAAGCACATCGCTAGAATCAGAGAACATTACACTTTCAGATGATACTAATAGTCTCAGAAAAGATATCTGTTCGGCGATATTTGAAGCACAAATCAAGGGACCAGAGGAGATCAAAAAACTGAGGAAACTTTTCAAAAAGCAAACACATTTCTGAGTTTCCTGAAGCTTATGCTATAGTTTGAATACTAGCACTCTAAGGAAGGAGTGTTGTGCAGCAAAATATAAGCGAGATAAGATTAAAAAACACGCGGTTTCATAAAACATAATTTTTATTTTGAATCTTAAAATGTTAATTTTTATTTTGAATCTTAAAATGTTATAAAGGGGTGTTTTGTAAGATTGGCGACGTGGGGCAGTAGCTTAAAGTCTCTGCTTTTGAAGGGTAGCTAACATTCTTATGAGAAAATCCTCTGCAGCAAATGAGATCGATTTTTCATTTGTTCTCTCCTAATCAAAAAGAACCTTGCGGTCAATTATTGAGCAGAAGTGTAGAGATCTGAAGTAATCCTAGTCACCCACCGTTGTGCCGTTGAATACCAACAACCACTGCCGATGAGGAGAGTGACGGCGAAAACGATACTGAGGATACTACGACTGTATGGGCATTACAGACTTTGTGATCAGTGCGTTGTGGTTCGGAGTTGGCAGTGTTTATTGACGGTGATGTCACAGAGCTGTTAGCATCTGAAAAGCAATTAGAGTAATGTTTAGTAGATAATTTTGAACCAGACCAAAGAGAAACGCTCCACTTAAATTAACCAGATACCCGATGTATCACCGGAAAAGTGCGTAGTAACAAATTTATCAGCTGATTTCCACGACTGCACTTCACTTGCGACGACATCGCTAGGAGTGATCTGAATTCTGTTTATCAGACGTTCGCATATCGCATACATAATGACTGTCACATCGCGCACAACCTCGAAAAAAAAAACCATAAATTTCAAAAAAGAAAACAAAATGCAGGACATTGGTAGCATGCGCCTCACAAAAGGTGAGACGCCACGGGTACAACTCGTGCCTGAAAAAAGTGAGAGGCCACGGGTTCAATTCTTCACTAAAAAGGGTAAGATACCGGAGGTTCAACTCCCATCCACCAAAGGTGAGATCCCACAATTTCAACTCGCACTAGCATAGGGTAAGACGCCGCACATTTCACTTCCAACCGCTAACGATGAGATACCGTGGGTTCAACTTGCACTCGCAGAGGGTGAGACTCCACAGATTCACTTCCTTTAAGAAAAGAAGGACGCGCCACGTGTTTAACTCTTATCCGAAAAGAGTGAGATGCCTCAGGTTTAACTCCTATACACCAACAGTGGAACGGCACGGATTCAACTCCTAGCCGAAAACGTTGAGACGCCGCAGATTTACTTAACCCCCCTAGGGGACGACGTGTACCAGATGAAGCACACGATTACTTGAGGGCCTTTCTCGCTAAACGAGAAATTTCTTTTGAAAACTTGGTAATTATTCAAAAGCATAAATCTTCGCGATTTTTATAGAATGTATCATTTTTGAAAAATCCCTTTTATTACGATGTAGCAGTTATAATAAAATTATGTTTCACACTCAGTCTGCCTTATTTGCTCGGCTGGGGCTTGTATACGGCTTTTCGTCTAATTATTCGATAGCACTAGTCTCGAACATTTCGACGATATAATTGGTTTTTAGGAGGGCTGTCACATAACGCAGTAAGAGAGAAAGGAATATTACGTTTTGCACTGAAAGTTTTGTATGGTGTAGTAAAGTTATATATGCGGGAAAAATAGGTGACCATGTAGAGGAAATCATGGAGAATGAGAGAAACACAAAACCTAAGGTATTCTTTTCCAAATAAAGCGAAAACTCTGATTGAATAACAAAAATCTCGCGAGTTGCACTGAATAATCAATCAACCATCGTCCCTAGAGGGTGATACTGCAAAGGGTGAGATGCCACGGATTCCCTGTTACCGACAAAAGGTGAGATACTGCGGGTTCAACTCGAGCATTTCGACGATATATTTGGTTTTTAGGAGGGCTGGCATATAACGCTGTACGAGAGAAAGGAATATTACGTTTCGCACTCAAAGTTTTGCATGGTGTAGAAAAGTCATATGAGGATAAAAGGATAAAGCTGTCGGCGTTGATCAATTTCTGAGGGATGCGCCATGCATTCGACTTCAATTTTTAACTTCGTTTGAGGTGATTGAATGCACATCTGGCCTTTACAAGGACTCGCGGTGGCCTCCCGCTAAACCGAGTCAGTGCTGCTTACCCTCCCAGACAAGTCTGAGACCTGTCTGGTACCAATTTACCAACCCCGGAGGAATGGATGGCATGGTGAGCCATGAGCGCGAGATCGAACCAGTAACCTCGTATGCGACGCAGGGCACCTCTAACCACTGCGCCACATGCGCTCAAAAAAGTCATATATGCGGGAAAAATAGATGACCATGTAGAGGAAATCATGGGGTATGAAAGAAACACTTAACCTAAGGTATTCTTTTCCAAATAGAGTAAAAACTCTAATTGAATAACAAAAATCTCGCGAGTTGCTCTGAGCAATCGGTCAACAATCGTCCATAGAGGTTCAACCGCAGAGGGTGAGATGCCACGGATTCCCTGTTACCGACAAAAGGTGAGATACTGCGGGTTCAACTCCCACAAACAAAGAGTGAGATACCGCATGCTCAATTCCCACCTAAAAAGGGTGAGGTGCTGGAGGTCCAACTCCTACTCGCAAATGGTGAGGCGCTGGAGGTCCAACTCCCGCCCGCAGAGGTTAAACGTTTTGAGTGTGACCCCAAAATTATTGAACATATATAGTTATAACGTCATAAACTGTCATCATAAAAAGTGGTGAAACAAAAAGAACTATTGTAGATAACACCAACAATTTGGGTTCGACTTTCAAAGTGAGAAGAAAATATCGCTCTGCTGAGTAAGTATGGATGAGTTTTTTCCCTCGCAATACGTCGCTACTTTCCAGATGCTTGACGAGAACCCAGCCTCTGCTAATCGTCTTGCGCTCAGTAACCCAGAGATCCATGTCAGCATTTGACACACTTCACGATTGAGAATGAACAAAAATTAACATCCTAATATTGTTGTTCTAACGACTACTGCATAACTACCTGAATTCAAATGCACGAATTGAGTATGAGCGCAGTTGAGATCACCTGAGTCACCAGACTAAACGACGACATTATCCTAATCATACTCCGATGCTCATACTTCCAAATAACACATCTTAAACTCAATGCTATATTTGTTTGCCTTCAGCTTCGATGCCTAATTTCGATACAGAGCGTGGTGCATATCCACAGCCTCGGCGATGTAGTGGTAACATACGCCCCTGATACGGATGAAACGAGGGTTTTACTCTCATCGAAAAACCTAATTTCCATGTGACTCAGCGCTCTTTGATACATGGTCATGACATTAGAACACCGCTATAGGGGTGCTAGAATAGAAATCCTAGAAAATGACAACTTGAACAGCCCTTAAAAGCAATGATGAACAAGAGACGTTGCGCACTTTAGTAATACCTTTGCCACTAGCTTTTTGTAGTTCGTATGTACATTCAAAGATGGAAGGACGCAAAATGAGTTACCTTCGCCATGGTTAAGAGGCCCATGAGAAGAACTACAAGCAATTCGAGATGAAAACATGTCGGTGAGGACCCTCCGCTCTTTACTCATTATGAGACGATTTGAGGCGAAAATTGCATAGAACATTAGAGATCATGAGCCCTTTTCTTATATAAGTTGCATTTACTGTCGAGAAAATTTTTCAACCCTTTCGCGACCGTGGATTCACCTCCCTCGCATCTCTAACCCCCAGCGTGAGAAAGCACTGAACGTCTCATTGTATGTTTCAAACGTATCATTGTTGTAATTTTCCTACTTGTAACAACACGATATACTTACATATAACATAACATAAGAAATGACAACAATAATGCAACTATAATATAATGATACATTAAATGCGCTTTCACGCTGGGAGTTAAGGATACAGAAACTGAAGCAGACGTTGCCACGCTAGGGGTTAAAGATGCGGAGGTGGGTACACGGTCCTGAAAGGGTTAACATGTTGCCCAACTAAACAGATGTTCTAAAGAGCATTTTTTTCTGGATATCCATCCATCTCAATGCACAGTGCGGCCGAACCGAGTTCGACAACAACTTGCAGATTTCCACCCACACCCAGTCACGACTTTCTAATGTCTGTGGCAGCAACCGCAAAAAAAACAATGAAATGACCAAAACAAAGACCAGACTCTTAAAGGACGTGCAACCATTGAATGATTTTCAGATCACATAAAGCTGAAATCAAGGTGGTGAAGATGTAGAACATGTTTTAAAGCTAAATACCAACTGAAAACTGCACTATTTCTTTTATTTAACTCCTTTTCGATCGATAGCATTCGGCCGCTTTTATAAAATATGAAAAGCTTGACAAATGTAGCTCTCGAACAATTAAGTAATAAAGTTGACGATTTGAACAGTGTCCCTTTTGTTCACTGATTTACATAGGCGACTTCATCCCCATTAGCTTCTGTCTTGAATTTTATAGCTTAAAAAGCTAACAAACGAGAAGTACTACTCAAGCCGTTCATAACCGCTGCTGGGCACTTTCAGGCCTAACGGACGGCGTGCAATTGGAACGCTCTCTAAATGCACATTCAAATCATGATACTGTAGGTCAGTGACCCATTGAAAGAGGCACAGGTGCATAGGCTTTCTCGGGTTGTCGTTGAGTGTAGAAACAATATTGAGTGTAGAGGAAAGAGCATACGCAGCAGATTTCTGATAGGAACGTTTTCGTTTTATAACAATAGTATATTGTAGTGTATAGGTTGCCAAAATGAAGAATCCAATACATTTGGCAATCTGAACATGGAGAATCTTCGATTACTTAGTTCATTATTCACGTAGGATTGACTTTTCATATAGCATAGTCCTAACGTACCCTCACTAACGATGAATGGAATGAGAAATGCTGGTTTTTTGCAGTACACTCCGATGAGCACAAAAATTGCAACGACAGCGTTCAGCAAGATTAGGCAATATCCAGTCAAAAATTTACGGAATACACACCGAAGAATATACAAACTGCCGAAAATAAGCACAAATCGAGAGCAGAAACTGCCACATAGAAGCAGGCGCGCTGGAAAGAGAAGATATCAAATTTCTCTACATATAAATGGTTAAGAACTAGTGAGTAGATTTTTCTGAAGAACTTTATCTATTTATCTCAAAAAAATATCATATATTAATTAAAAGTTGTTGCTATTCATTAGTGGAATGCCATGATATGTTTTATACTTTGATTGGAATCAGCTTTACACACCATTACAATCTTACGATTAAATAGAATAATATCAATTTTTGTCTGCCAAAATATCTTGATTAAGTGGATGTTAAAATTTGTAATAGGTTTTTTCGGTTAATCGGCGACAAGCGAAGATTTTGTTGAACAAAGTGACTCCATTAAACTTTTAGTATTCATTCGCAATCTAAATCTCGCTGTACTGCGCTACGTAGCCTTTTTTTTTTGAAAAAGTCTTCATATATCGTTGCAACACCAAGACTAAATTTGTGTTTCACACGCACACTTCTCGCACGATCGATTTTTTCTATAGAATTGTGAGTAGCACCTTCAATAGCGTAAGTTACGCTGATTCCAACGCTGTGCTTATCTTCTAAAAGAACCGTTTAACAGAACTGTAACATGGAAATAGATGGAATTCCATATACGCGATGCATGTTCCTCGCATAGTGTGTGGGCTGGGCGTGGGGCGGGCGTGTGCTGACGGTGGATTCGATAGAGCGACCGATCAATCGCGCTGACGCGACTCACATGTGGAGTGGAATTTTTGCTATTTGATTTGAGATTTTTTTATAGGTATTGAAAGAAATTCCAGACGAAACTTATACTCTGATACTAAAAGATTTCCTGTACACTTTCGTATGCCTTTCGTGCTTTCAATGAAGTAATAGTAAAACGTGCGGTCGGTATAAAAGATAATATTATTTCCAATGCTACAGTCATAAAAGGCTTTTCAAAGAATGGCCACGTAGCGCAGTGGCTAAGATTTAAGTTATCTGATTACCGACACTCTTATGAAAAGTTCTTTTCCAGTGAGAAAGGTCGTTTTTTCATTTGTCCCCTGATGACCAAAAAAGATGTTCTTGATAGTGATACTCCAAAATCTCCCATCAATTCTCGTCAACAGACTGTCTCGGCTCTTTTCAAGTTAATCGTCAGAACACAAAGGCCTGTCAAGTGGAAAATCAACGACACCGTGTTATTACTCAAAAAAGGGACCGCCTCGACATCGCCAACTATCGGCTGATCTTCTTGCTACCAGTCGTCAATAAATTTTATACTGAGGTCATCCTGAACACGATTGACAACGGCAATGGGCACTCATGTGAGCAAAGAGTTTCATAATGGATTCCACAATCAAACGTTACATAGATTGTGATATTTACCATAGTTCAGGAGACGGCTCTTTCTCAAGTATGTCGTCACAGAAAGCCTTTGTCGCTGTTCAGACAAAACATTCACGAAAAAACTGCATTTTCAAGAGGTTTTTACTCAGTACAAGAAAATGCTTTATGAATCATGCAGAAATCTCGCGAGCGGAATTCACTATTTCATAACGATATTACCGTCGACGTAAAAAGAAGAGTTTAACAAGGCAATATTATCGTCAGAATTATGTAATGTCACGCTTCAGAGTAGCATGCGAATATGAAATGGGACAATATGGGTGTGAAACTAGATGATTTGCAATTACAACACCTTTGCTTTGCTGGTAATACTTTTTATGGAACGGAACGTTAGTGAGGCGGACTACGCTCATAGAAGGTTAATCTCAGGCTAAACATCACGAAAACCATGCTCATGAGGAACGATTAGTTTTGAACTTCCAATCACGTTAAACAAAATGAACACCTTCTAATGCTCCAGTTACATCTCTCAACATCAAAAAGAGAATATGACGAACAATTTGTCTTCAGAGTTAAGGACTACGCCTATCTACATCAAAAAGACAAAATGGCGAATATCTTGCCTTCAAAGTTAAGGATGAGGAAGCGAGCAGCCCAGGGAGATTCAAGAACATAAAGGATAGAATGAAGAGAGCAAAGAACATAGCGGTGGTTTAAGTGCATTGAGGATATAGTGAGGAGAATAAAGATGATCCGACTCCGTACCTGGTTTCACTGCTTGACGATTCCTCCCACCATAATTATCCCATTATTTCTTTCGCATCTCAACATTTTTGTTAATTCAGTGGTTATTTACTTGGAGAAATCAATTAATGAACAATCTAATCACCACCATTGCCAATGACATGCAATCATTTGCTGGGCAAAAATTGGATGCTTTCCTCTTAGAGTGAGTAATGCTGACGATCATAGAGTTCGTTGACATAACTTTCAAGATAATTGCAGTCTCTAAATGGTTTCCCTCTCGTAAATGCTGCTTCAGGGCGCGGAGAAGAGGATAATTCGAGGGAGCAGTGTCAGGACTATACGATGAATGTGATATAGTGGTCCAACCCAGTTTCTTTAATATGTGGCCAGTCGACTTTGCAGTGTGGGAGTCGGTCACTGCATGAGGTGTCCATCGAGGCATCACTTCACAGTAGCCCTTTTCATTTGAATGGCGAACGATGACGCTACGGCCGCATTTAAGTGTTTGCTCATTACTGAAACATTCTCCAACATATCACAGTTTTCTGGTAATAGCTTGATTTGAAGTAGACAAAAACTAATTGAAACAGAAGTGCGAAAGGAATTATGGTGCTACTAGCACATTCATCGAAAATATCATCGATACCCAAGTGGGTCAATAATAAAGGTGTTCCGCATCTGACTAGAAAAACAAGGGTTTCAAAATTCTGACTTGCGTCAACGATCAAAAATCAGAGACACCATTGAACACTCCGAGATGTTGAAGCTTAGGCGGGTAGAACACATAGTGTTTCGTAATAACAACCGATGAACAGAGACAGCTAATGACTGCGTTATCTATAAACGTCAAATGCACAATAGTAAAACTACCGATCCGATGGCCAGATGCTTCACGAAGGTCGCAGAAGAGGGATATGATGCTTAACGACTCCTTAGGGAACGAATACACCAAGGTGAACCTACTGAGGCACTCTTATGCATGGTAGGAAATGAAGCGTATATCGGTGCGTTTGGTTCATTGGACGAATGCAGGTACACCAGCTGATACAGACGCTATAATTCACAGATCTTTCACATGTGGTTAGATATCCCGAAACAGTTGATTATAGGGATATGCGGCGCTTCACAGCTGATTGGTTGACTAAGCACAGAACTACTGCAAGCATGCGTTGACATATGATACCAGCGAAGGATTAAATTGTTTTTGCATTTTTGTGCGTTTCTAACTGGCTTGTATCTATCAGATAGGTGCATTTGTGTCATGTATGAAAACGCATAAGAGTCACTGTATGTGTATGAATTATGTACATTCGCTGATGAAACAAGAGCGTTGTTTTTTGATGGGAGTTTGCTATCTTGACCGGAAATGCCTCCTCATACAGTTATGGATCCGTGTACAAACCTGTCCTCTAAACTAATCCTTGAGTCCCTCTCACCAAAGCGAGAGAACTTAGGAGGTCCTGCACCATGCATTTGATGTTATTCGAAACTAATGGAAATTTTACTGTACTTCAGAATGTTCGATGGCAAACAAAATTACAGAGAGAAGACATGAGACGTCTATTTTTACGCGCTTCGATCATATCGTTAAGTGTTTTCTCCGGTAGAAGTATTTCGACAACTTAATAGTCAATATTTATGCAAGATTTCTTCCTAGCTATCATAAGTTTATCATCAACCGCTTGAGATGTCGGCTGCATTTTTGACCAGCCATGTTATCTTTTAGTAGCTTTTGTTGATTCATGAAGCCAAAATTTCAGTAAGATATAGCCATCTATGCATAATTGAATAATACGATCGAGAATTTTTTTAGTGAAACTAAAGACGATAAGCTCAAGATGTTTTACAGCTGTTTTACGAACCCATTTAGCTCAGCAGTAGATGCAGTCTACTAGTGACAACAACAACCAATGTCATGCGGTTGGAATTTGATTTATGTCAAAATCAACTAGTTCATATTGCCCACAAACTGGCACGTTCAGAAAAAAATTAGTAATTTACACAGGAGCTCGAAATTGACCTCTGGAAAGCTCAATCAAGAGCAAAGAATCAGTGCCCCTGCAGTGTGTTGCGGCGTTTCAGTTTGATGAGGATCAGAAATATTCTCTTGGTCCAGAGTAATTAGTAATTCAGACCTCGAGTAATAATTAAATATGCTAGTGTCTGTAAAGTCTGCAATGTAGGTTTTACCTTTCGATATTCTCTGAGAAAGTGCGAAGTTGATTACTCAGGATTGTAGTTGTTGATATTTTACCAAACTTTATTATTTGGCTGTGCAGCCTAGAGAATCTACTCTAGCGTGTTTTGGACGAGGTCTGTATTGGAGCCGATCTGCTCCCCTTTGCAACTTGTGTGTGTCGTTTGACGTTGGTCGTTGGTCGCCGCAACTTCTTATTTGCCACGCTGGATTGATACTTCGTCACGCACGATTCTCAGACTTGGTAATAAAACCTTTATCTACATAACGACATTTTTACTACGACGTATAGTAACAATAATAACGATATGAAATCAATATGCGATATGAACGAGCAATAATGTTAAGAAAATGCAATGTAGTGGCAGTTCAATGGGTTTGTGCGATCGCTAAGAATGATGAAAGTATTGCTCAGCTTCTATGAAGAGTAAGTGAGAAAGAGAGAGAGGGAGAGAGAGCAAGTAAGTGAATGCGCGATACGTTAGCTGGCGATGCGCTAGATATGGAAGTGTGCTAAGAGTGAGATGTGATAACGAGAAATGTGTGAGGCTATACTGAGCGATGGAGCATCCTCGAAACCATGAGCAATTCAGTGTGCAGCGTCGTTGAACCGTTTAACCGTCGAACCATCGGGCATCGTCGAACGATTGAACCATTGTGGTGTCATCGAACTATCAAGCCATCGTGCGTCGTCGAACTATTGTACCGTCGTGAAGCCAGGGGGTCCTAAATTGTGCTCGCTGGCTATGCGTCTGTGGGTGGACGAGGCAGCTCTCCAGACATGGCGGCGCGACGATGAAGTTCTCCAAGAGGGACGACCTCGTTGTAGTTTTTCGGCCATGGGTTGTGATAATAGGCGAACGCAACGAAATGAGTGGACGGAAATGTGAACTGCTAATGGAACAAGCCGACGTATGTTTCTTGCCTCCAGCAGCAGGGTTTTGTACCGACAAGCAAAAGGGCGTAACCCTGTTCTATTGATGGGTTTTGGTGATTAAATCTCCTCAAGCCCCAGGGCGCTCTTTTTGATCCATTTCACTCTATCATCGAATCGTAAGGCTGTTGACAAGCCGCTTTGGTTTCGTGACATCAATTCGTTTCCCTCATTCGACATTAGAGCCATCTGGTTCATTCGTTTACGATGGTTGAATGGCAAACGCGAACGTTTTTGCACAGTACTCCACATATTGGGTATATTATAAAGATCATACCACTGCAAGTGGTAGTCAAAATAGAAAGAATTTAGACAAATCACAAATACACTTATGGCAATCTTCAGGGCATCATTCGTTTTCCATTTACAAAAGGCAACTCTCGCATTTTAAATACTAAATTCACTGAAATTTCAATTTTTGGTAGTTTGTGGCTTCTGATGAGAAATCATAATTACCAAAGCAAAACGACCAAAAGCTAGAAAATACACTTCAGTTAAATACATACGTGCGTGAATGTCAAGGTTCTATTTCTAAATTCATCAGAAGAAATCTGTAAGTAAAGAAAACATGGATTTCTATTTCATTTAAGCCTCTACTCACCATTTGGTGAAGCTAGCTCTTTAATAGTTTCACTGCCAGCCGGTTGGGATACCTCCAGTTGGAAGATTGACGTATTTGAGCATGAAATGAACATAAATAAACGATTAAAATCGAAGGAGATTGTAATTCTAAATGCTCGCTACCAAATTTCCTTAGTGATATCCAGCTTTAGGTAGCAATAAACACAGCAGAGTCAACCGTATACTGTAATCCAATGTTTTTCAACGTTTTCCGAAGTCCTTTTTCGTTTAGGCATTTCAAGAGTGATGTTCGATGAAGAAGTAATTATTTTTTTACGCACTAGACATCTTAAATGAATATAAAACTCATGTACAATTTGTTTAATAAGTCACAACTAGTTTCTACTAACGATTTTATTCAGAATAAAAAATATTAGTCATGGCAAGCTGATGTTATGTTAGTCTGCCGTTCGATTACAAACGTACTGGCTCAGATGGTTTGACCCTAGATCTGCTCGACTAAGCCTCTCATCCATTCCATCAATACTGTACAGTCGCTAACCAACGATCGGGGAAGAAATGTGAATGTCGTAGCACGGCTATCTTGAGATTCCACGAAAATTAGAGTTTTCGAATCATCTTCGTTCGCTGCTCTTCTCTTTTTGAACCTCTTTATAAAGTAGGAAAGTTCAAAGCGTGTCATCCCTATTAAATCATTAGTTATATTTTTTGACTCAAAAACTCTGCCATTTGATGATTTGTGGCAATTTTCTGTTTTTATAACGATCTATCACAAGATTGTTATCGTGGTAAATATATTTTAGAGCATAAATGGAGAATATTATTGCGACTGAAGCAATTCACATTTCATGATGAAATTTTTTTGTTATAAGTCTTTTCACTATCAAGCAGATCAGTGGAGTTAATGAGGAGAACGTGAAAAAAACAAAGTTGGCTAGAATCTAAATCCTTGTATGCATTTACGTCAGAGGTGAAACTAAGAGCGATTTTTACTCGAGTGTGGTTTACAACAAACAGCCTTGGCAAGCTGTGATTTTACTGCACAGTTGACTTTTATGAGTTTCGTAGTGAGCAGTGGCGGCGAGGACGAGCTTCGCATAACAAAAAGATTTAGTACATTTTAAAAATTGTTCAGTTCAGCTACTTCAGAGTACACATAAAAAACACAGAATTGTACATGCCTCTCAAGCATTTGTATACACATACAAATACACCGTAGATGTAAAGGAATGGCTGATTTTAGGCCTAGTTGATTTAGAATTAGGGCGCAACGTTCTAAAATAATGGAATATCATGCGCAATTATGAGGAAATATGAATGAAAATCACTGTTATGGAAATTGAAATACGGAAATCGCATCTCCAACGTCATCGTTGTTAACGTTTACTCTGAATTTCATCAGTTTACAGCACAACTGCAACTGATGTGAAACTTGAACCATTATAACACATCAAAAATAACAGCTATTGATTTGTGTTTCAAGAGTTTCAAATGATATTTAGATTTTTTCCCCAACTATAAAAGCTTTGTCATTGAATGGTAACCAAATGTGATCCGATGAATGGATGAGTTTCGGTGAGTGAATTGAATGAAAGTGAGCTACGGCTCTTATGAAGACTGCTTGAACGTTCTCTATTACACTAAGGGCAGATATTCATCAGATGTCTCACTAAATCGAACATAGCCTGATTGAGATGTTTTTCGTCAGCTTTATTAGAACACTTACCGACGAGCTTTTCGCATTACATATCGCCATGAGGTGAACATTACAGTAGACTCCATGGTGCGCATTTAGACAATATACTGTAAAAATTTTATTGAGAAAACTCGGTGCTAATTTAATGTGAATATCTAAATAGGATTCAGAAAGAAGCAGCATAAAAGCTATGATAGAACTATCGAAACTGTCAGAGCTCTGCAAATCCATCACGCACTCGTTCTGCTACCACTTTTCCAGAAAAGTAACCGTCATACATGGCTGAGGAGATGTGGAATCAAAATAAAAGTGACAGCGAAATTGGAAAAATTGACCTTTAAGGAGCGACTTCAAGTAGCAGTTTACCTTACAGTTACCCCATCAAAATAATCATAAAATAAAGGTGCTAGGCGAAAAGGTATTTATCCCAATGTGATAACTTTCTTGCAGTAAAAGAGACTTTGAGGAGCAGGAAGCACAATCGTAGTGAGATCGTTCATTACGAGAACGGCATAATCTACTAATCGCTAGCTCGACCCTGACCCCACACGATATCTCATAAATATCAGCCAAGAGCAATCGAGCGTACAACACTGTCATTTTGTGATTTATTTCACGTGATGGCACGTGTTAGTTAGTACGCCTGCGCTTTCTCTATATTAAGAAGATGGCTTCTTTCTAAAGGATTGACTAAGTCGAAAGGCACTGTGCAACTA
>JAHQIW010001919.1:0-60775 GCA_019055375.1 Parelaphostrongylus tenuis
GCTCTAAATGTACATTCAAATCATGGTACTGTAGGTCAGTGAGCCATTGAAAGAGGCAAGGGTGCATCGGCTTCCTCGGGTTGTCTTTCCATTATTTGGTTTCTTTACATATTTGTTTCGCTTCTTGAACTTCTATATATCCGAAATGCTGTTATTCTGCGTATGTTTCCATACTCATGGATACCTCTTCAGTATGATCCAGCTCTTGAGGGTGATGAAAAGAATTTGTAAACGATCTAACCACCATGCTATTAGCATTCCGCATCATTTTCTATGATAGTTGAAAGATAGTTAACGTATTTTCCGTGCTTATTTCGTATTTCTGATTCTTTTCGGTCATTCGGGAAAGAAACAAGAAACGACCACGTTTGAGGACATGAATTATAATAAAGTTAGTAATCATTCGAAAGCTTAAATCTCTGGCTACCGCGCTAAGTACTCCTTCTTTAAAAAACCCTTTTGTAAAGCTGTACCATTCAAATTATTTTTACAGCGGCCGCGCGCTTTTACTATAACCTCGCTGCAGGCACGAAAAGCTTATAAACGAGTAGTGGAAATCTTATCGCATCAAAGTCATACGTATAATATGGAGTTTTTCTCAAACCGAAGAAGCAATTCTCAATTAGATAGCGAAAACTGCACTCCACATATGAGCTGCCTCAGCACGGTCGATCAGCCGATCGGTGGCGGAATTCGCGGCCATCAGATATTCAGCTCACATACTAACGGAAAAACAAATACCCGCATATGTGAAACTCAATCTTGCTTTCCCTGCTAAACGGCAGTGAAATAGTGTTCCAGAAAATAAGCATAGGGTTGGAATCGTCGAAACTTACGCTATCGAATTTTACCCATAAGTTGAGGAAAGATCTGCCCCTGTGAGAAATTTACGTGTGTAAAACACAAGTGTTTTCCTCCTGCTACAGCGTTATAGAAACGCCTTTTTAAAAACGGTCACTCAACGCAGTAGCTAGAGAGTTGAGCTTACGAATGATTCAAAAGTGCAATGAAAAGTGTTTACACAGCGAAAGCTGTAGCTTCGTCATTTGTCCCCCGAAAAACCGAGAAGAACCTTTCTTATTTTACAAACACTGGTTTCCCTCAATTGCTCGAGAATAATTATTTTGCAAATACGGCTCGCTGAGAACACCTATCCGTGCACTGGCGTTAGTAATGAAAAGTTTGACAAGCTATCAACTAATAGGAGAAAAATTAAGCCAGGAAAAAAGGGTGCGCATCGAAGTTGAGATTTACACTTCGAAATATACAGCAGCGTACGTACTGAAATCAAGCAAATGCATCAAGTAATCAAATGTTTATAAATACCTGCCATGCTTAAATGTTTTAGAATATTTCGCGTGATGTTTCAAATGCTCCTTAAGGGGTTCTTTTTGTTATATAGCGACAAGTGAAGAAAGGACCCCTACTCTGGACAAGAACTTTTCATAAGAGCGTTAGTAATCGTTCGAAAACTTAAATATCTGGCTTCTGCACTAAGTTTTCCTTTTTCAAAAAGACCCTTTCATAGCGCTGTAGCAATCAAAACAAAATTATATTTTACACCGGCCGCGTGTTTTCACTGTTACTTTCGCTAGAAGCGAGAAAAGTATACATATATAGAGGAAATCTTTTAGCATCAAAATCATACGTTTTGTCTGGAGTTCATTCCATAGCGGAGAAAAATCCCGAATTAAATAACAAAAGTTCACTCCACATGTCTGACTCGTCAACGCGACCAATCGATCGGCGTATGAGATCGACGACCAGTATTCCCTTACCGCCCCTCCCCCCTCCCCTCTCTACTTATGCCCAGCCCATACTTTAGCCAAAAAACAATGCCCGCGTATATGAAACTCATTCTTATTTTCCTTGCTTTAGTGTAATGAAGCGGTATTTCGAGAAAAGCATAGCGTTGGAATTACCGAAAATTAAACTATCAAATAGTTGCATATAAATTGAGGAAAAAGCTCTGTCCTTCGATTTATATATGCTTGTATGATACACAAGTTTTTTCTTTATGCTACCTCTTCATAAGAGCTTTTTTTTTTCAAAAAACGACTATGTAGCATAGCTGCCACGGATTTCAGCTTTCGTATGACTACTAAGAGTGCAATGGAAAGTCTTTGTTCAGCGAAAGAGATCGTTTCTTCATTTGTTGCCAGATGAGAGAAAAGAACCCCTCAAGATTTGTCATTTTTATGGATATCGTATGTAGACTGCTGATCATCAAGACGATTCTCCCTATGATCTTGTGTATAACAGAGCTAAGTAATCCTCATGTGGACTTGTGGAACTCTTACATAATTTTTAAACGTCGGCTCAACTAAGTTCAACGTCTATTTGTTCCCCTCCCCCCCCCCCCCCCCCTTCCCTCAGTAAAACACGGCTAAGAGAAAAGCAGAGCAACGACCACACTGATGTCGTAGATGACATGTGAGGTCTAGAAAGACTAAATCACGAGGCTCAATTGTGGTTCCGAGTATCACAGCATCCTTGTGTTTAAATAAATACATTTATACATACATACACCTTATATGTCTTTATATATGCACACGCATATATATATATATGTATATATACATATACATATAATATATATAAATTTATTTTGTATAAAAAATAAGTAAATGTAAATAATAACGGCTTCAATAATCTCTGCACTGCAAGCAACAAAAATATTCACCGAAAATTAAATTTGGACTTGAGAAACATAGAATACTTTGTTGAGTAACTCACTCTGAGCAAAAATTCTCAAAAGTCGAATTTACCTCAGCATTTTGGGACTGATTTTTCATTTCTTGAGTATGATGCTTTGTTGGAATTAGAGTATGCTGGACTCGCTGAGACGGTACAAGTGGTGGAATCGGTAGCTTTGGGTGTCTCGACTGCTGTTCTTCTTGCTGAAAATCATAAGGGTTTTATTCTCACTGACTGCACCTATAGATACTATGAGGGATTTTGATATTTTGAGAAAAAATCTAGAAACATATAAACCTGAATAATTTCTGAACGATCCAGTACGCCTATGTACGAGTTGTTAGTGCTCTGGACGCAATTTCCTGTTGAAGCTTAAAAAGTTAACGATAGAACCATTGAAGCAACGGGTAGCATGGAAGTGAAAGTGAGATAGAAAATTAGAGACCGATAAAGAAGTTTCTCACATGGATAGGTCACGTTTTGCGTTCCTTGCTCGTTAGTGCTCATCACGGCAGCCCCGTAAGAATCAGAATAAGTAGGTGTAGACGAGTGATTTCTATTCTGTAAGAAAAGAATAACGATTACAGATTTGGTCGCATGAAAATTTGTTTTGGTGATGACAAGCATAATAGACAAATAACACACCGTTAGTACATCCACATGATCATTCCAATGATACTGTTGTGGAGAAGAAACACTACCAAGATTGATATTGTCCCAATTTCCGGTCTGGCTTTGTTGTGCGCCAAATGTCTCGTTCACTTTAGGATGTTCTACATTCTAAATGTGAACAGCATATGATAGCAAAAACATATTTTTTGGAACAATGAATCATGAAAATGGAATAGGAATAGAACAAGTGAGTACCAGTGCACATGGTGTAGTCGAGACTGCACGCTCCCAAAAGAGCGACATACACCGGAGTTGGCCGAGCTATAAACAAAGCATAGTAATTTTCTCAAAGATCGAAAAACACGAATTTCGAGTGCAAAAAATCAAATAGAACATTACAAGATAAAACTGAGAAACAGCAGCGTTGTAACTTTGATTTACTTCATAAATTTTTTTAAGGCTGGAAAAATACAACCACAAGGATGCTGAGCTATGAACGAAACTCGAAAACTCAGTTGGGCTCCGATCCAGCGATCACCTTTTTCGGGGATTCCAAAACACCCATTACACCACCAAGGGTCTTGCTCTGCCTTTTTTCAGTCATAAATTAACCCTATCTCTACTATCAGCAATTACCTGCCGACGGAAATGATCTTGCGAGAAAAATTCGGCATTAAACCCGATTAAGATGAAACTGCAGTAGAACGTTTTTCAAGACAGAATAAGATGTGAAATACCACAAGGGTTCTGAGATATGAGCAGAATTCGGAAATTCAAATGAGCTTCGACTCTGCAATTACCCTTACCGAAGTTCACGTACTATCAGTTACATAGATCGAGTAGGAAGTACGGGAAATAGAATTTTGCAACTGGATATGAAAAATCGCTTTGTTCAACTGGGTAGTTAACACTATTACATATAATAAGCGACGAGGTCAACTTAATTGTTGTTATTGGGATGAAAAAAGTGCTGAAAAAAATTTGGGTAACAAGAAACCTCAAAGTGAAAGAGCCACAAAATACTATTGAAATCAAAATCTAATGAGTCAACTCCTAGCACTATAGCTTTTCAGGTGCATCACCTGCTGTTGATCATCTCATGATTCGAGCAGCACCCCTAAATCTTCGATTCGTCCTTGTCAGAGGCAAGAGTACCCCATTGAGTCGTTCACGCTCTACGAATTCGCTGAGAATCATATCTTTTTTCGAGTTAAAGTGAAGAAGTCTGACTAGCATAGCTTCTTACAGTGTGATGCAGACGCAGAGTGAATATTCTTCTAACATAGAAGTGGATGAATTCATAGGATCAACTTCATACTTCTCCTATATTTAACTCACTTACACCTTCGGATATATATATATATATATATGTATATATATATATATACATATAAATATTGATATATATATATCATTCGGAAAACCTATGTATACAAATTTTGTTCTACACGTTGACTCGAGCAGAAGCTTGCGATTAGATGACTGAAAAGCAAACGAGAGGCCAGCACATCCATCACACACCATTCTAGGACAGTACAAAGACGAAACGAGGCTTTCGCAGATACTTGGTACTTGAACACTCCGTCTTCCTGAGAGTGCGCCCAAGTCAAGGAAACTGTGCTGGTCTAGCTGTTTTGTTCTTTGAAGCCCCGCGGTGAGCCTAACCTAGGTTTCCTCATGTCATCACCACATTAGAGCAGTTTCCAGCCCTTGTGGATCACAAGGACATTACCACTTTGCGACTAATAGCTACCAAGACAGCGGTCATTCCTAGTACGGTTTACTCTTATCTGGGTTTTCCTGATGGAAACATCGGACTTCTTCTCAGCTTGGGTAGCTCTAATGGGATTGAACTCCCCGCTATACTTCGCTCTCCGACTCCCGCGAACACTTCCGCAGGTGACGCTCTCTAGTTAACAGTATGATTGATAGAAGATGACACTTTGATGATCCACATAAACAGTGTGAACTTCAAAACAAATCACGGCGGCGTAGAACTTTGCCGATATCAAGGCTTTTTTGTTTTTCTTAGAATATCAAGCTTGCGCCGTCAAACTTTTGCGGTCTCATCACTACCCACGACAGTCGACCGTTATTTCAGACGGACGTTCATCTCCTTACCATTAGATTCCTTCCAAAATAAATGTGATTCTGAGTGATGTTTACTTTCAACTAGGTTTCTGGATGAAAAGCTTAGATAATCACCTATCCTACCGATAACGAACCTGCGGTATACATAGGAAGAGGCACATAAAAACATCGTATCACATGAAAACGAGAAGATAGGCCACCAGGGTATATGGCTCAGATTAAAAAGAATTGTCGGAAGTATACAATACTGTTCTTCTGGATGAGCGAATCACGAAGATATTCATTTGATTTAATTAAAGAGCTGACATATCGACCGATTCCTTTTCTGCAGTGCGTGTGAAAAGGTCAAATGACGTGGAACTTGGTCAACCAATACAATACATTCAGTTAGTCTAGGCTTGACAATATTTTCCAAGAAGAAAAATTTTTCTCTCAAGACAAACAGTGACTTGTTGGTCAATGCCGAGATTGATAAATAGTCGATTTTGGGATTTACTGCACTAGAGTATTTTTCGTCAATATCGATTCGACACATTAATATGAAAAAAATATCTATTCGGCTAACGTTTCGAAGCCTTCGTTTTCTTCAGAGAGCCAAATTGGTCCAAGTCAATGGTCTACAGGTGGTCGTTGCTGCGACGTGGGTGTTCTTCGTCGCATCGGGTGAGACTCACGGTGTGGAACACCGTCTGAATTCGAACACACCATGTAGAGGCACCCTGTAAGACCACGACCTGTCGGTCTTTGACCCGACGAAGAAAATGCCAAAAAATCAGTAGAAGGACGAGTTTTTTTCAGTACTATCCTCATGTCAGCTAAATAATTCAGAGCGATATTGAGTGTTGTTGCCGACAAAGTTTGACGAAAGTCGGTGGTTTTTAAGATGTATGAAGGCAGATGACGATATGTGTCTATGATCGTTAACAAATAGAGATTGTACATTAATAATGAAAGCACTGAAATGAACAAGACACGATCGAGTAGGAGAGCAACTCAACGACACGCTCAGAACATTTGCGACGGTCCTACCAATGACAATTGGTAACAACGGCCTGAGTTGCTTGCGTACATACGCAAACACAGCCGACGATAGCTCGATCGGCACACGTCAGTGTAGCGAATGGAGCGCGTTTCAATGCTTTTATGTGTTCATGTGTATACGTCTGTCTTTGTGTATATATGTATGCGTGTGTATATGTGTATAGATGAATCTCTGTAGTCTATTGAGAAACCAAAACCCTGCGCTCATAATTTTTTAATCGTTTGAAAATCGACTTTCTCTTAACCTCTGCAGTACCAATCAACTCGACATTGATAAGGAAGACGAGGAAGTGGAAACGTCAACTGAACAAGTTTATCTTTGTCCACCTAGTGTTACTGGCCTTTTCAGCAAAAATTTCGCTTTCCAGTAGTTCCTCAGTTTTTCAGAGTTCGAATTGCATGTGAAGAGTAGGACATTATGGTAGTTGAAAGGTGATCTTTTTAGTTCATTTCAAGCATAGATCAGCAGACTGGGGATTTTATCTATCAGAACATGTGCTATCCATGTTTCCTTTTCTGTGTTCTCAGCCCTTGTCAGATTGTTAGAGTTTTGTCACGTTGGCGGTAGTTGTGCTTTTAAAAGGAATTCTTTGTGTAAACCGATAGACCACACACCAAATCGACAACATTGATTGAGCATTGAATTTCTCAAACCATGGCTTAGACAGAACTATGAGGAATTTCTTAAGAGGGAATTACACACACGAAAAATCGCATCAACGTGAAAGAGACGCGTTTGATGGCAGTATCCCTAATTTTTACGGCTTTTCCTCTTCTGAGGCATTTTCATGGTTCACTTTTTTGTCGGTCTGTAGTCAAAGGAGAATATAAAACCGCTAAAGTTTTGCATGTTTTCATGAGTTTACTAATGGTGAGTAATATTTGGATCGATATCGATGACCTTTTCG
The DNA here is from genome assembly GCA_019055375.1 of Parelaphostrongylus tenuis. Classification (NCBI taxonomy): domain Eukaryota; kingdom Metazoa; phylum Nematoda; class Chromadorea; order Rhabditida; family Metastrongylidae; genus Parelaphostrongylus; species Parelaphostrongylus tenuis. Next base: position 7,350 of record JAHQIW010001919.1, read on the forward strand.
CGTAGAAAGCGACGATTCATTTAGCTTGGGCAGAAGTAATCAATAATTTCCTGGATTACTGAACTAACACTACATTTTGAAGAAGTTCCATTAGGCTAACAACGTTCCAACGTCTTGGAGTGGTTCTCCACTTCACTGGATTGAATGCTCAGATCGCAAGACGAAACGAGGATCAATCCAGTTTTGAAGAAGACGAAGACCTCGAAATATGATTTGAATAAAATTATTAACAACTTCATTTCAGCTTATTCATAGAAATTATTGGTGACACCCTTCTGTCTGGCAAAAAAGCGCATCCTCTTTGCTTCACCAAGTAATCCTACATTAATAAGTTTAACAATCGCTGCATTGATCCATGTGTTACTGTTCTTTTCGTATCCTCCTTGTAAACTTTTTATATAATGAAATGTTCGGGAACTCCGTTTTGAATTCAATTCGGAAAATTCTTTTGGGAAAAGGCTATTCAAACTTTCGTCCTCCTGAGGTCATAGGTCGTTAGATTTATAGTAGACCTATCTGAGAGGAGAGCAACACCGACTTAATGGTCGGTAAGCTTCCGAAATTGCTATATAGGGCAAATAGGCACTCAGTCCCCGCTACGATATCACAATTGGAATCGAACTCATCGTGCATCTCCAAAGGATTCATCAACGTCGTAAACCTTTTTCTTTTTTTCCGTTACTGATAGTAAAAAGTCAGGAAATGAGAATGTTTGAAGTGGGACACGAGAACATGTTTACGCATCCATTTCATTCTAATACAGTGTAAAGAAGTCCTATAATAGTTGTTAACTTTCAAGTTTAGCACACCTTAGATAGAGCATGTCATCCATAAGAGGGACATCTAAATTTTCGAAGATAAGTTTTTGATTCTGTAAAGTAATTGAGGTTTTCTTCATAGCCGCCGAAAAATTTTAACACTAGCATATAGAAGTGTGTTTGTTATAAATAAGGTTGATAAAATATCAAGCAAATAAAATTTCATTTTATGAGTTTGATTGACCAAGATCCACTGATTGATAATGAGCAACGCATCATCTCAAGCTTCTTTAATTTTCGTGTTCATATTGGTATGTGTATAGAACTTCAAACAATTACTCAATCAATGAGAATTGTATCAGGAAGAATTCAACCTGAAGTGCATTGAAACCATTCAGGGCGATATTTTTTTTGGCAGTAATATCCTTTTATTCCAAACGAGTTCAAGGGTTTATTTTCGTAAATAGTTTTCCCTATACTTTCTTGAAAATAAGACTGATTGAGGATGTAGCGACTTTGCTCACCTGTAAGGAAGATTTTGTACTATTTATCTATTAGTATCCATGATCATTTTCAAGATTCATGTCGAAATTTTATTGAAGACTACTGATTGTAAAAGTCAAGGAAACTGTGATATCCTTTAATAAACTAATCTTCTTCTGTAGACGCGACCTGGCCGAAATCGCAGCTTTGAGGTCGTTTAGATATCAAATTGACGCAATTTTTAGAAAAACCAGAATGTGACCTTAACGGAGTTAAAATGCTTCTTTCTGTCGACAAAGATTAATAGATTGTTGTGATCTTTGATGCAATCAGACCGGTTTGACACAAATTGATAAATGTCTTTTCAACATATAAGAACACCCAATCTTCCTGTCCACGTAGACGCCCGATTTTAGGCTATTACGGGCCTGCTGAGTTAAACGATTAGATCGTTTCCGTTCACAACATCGTTAAAAATCATTTTATATTTTCCAGGGTGTGATAAATAAGAAGTATTTCTACTACAGTGTCATATGAAACCATTTAATTCACAGTGGAACAATATGTATAAGTGGTGATCATTGAATTGCTCCTGTTTTTCGGCAGTACAGCATGAAGACGTTTAGTTGTTCACATGTGAATTCAGTGAAATAGAGACGAATCAAGCCACAATGGTTGTCCACAAATGACGTTACGTCGCTGATCCCAAATTTTTTGCTAATATCTCGTGCCTCATTGCACAACTTGAGAAGATCCTCTTCAGAATGAGAAGTTTCCGATGATGTGTTGTTGACTGGCTGTAAAATATAAGCTTAAAATACATTTGATTACCAATCACAAAATATTTCCAAAGTGGTAAATTTTGATCCTCCAAGGAGCTGAATATTATTCCATGATCATGACATTTTGCTACCTACATATTAATAATAAGCTTATTTATACGACTAGTCTTCATATATCTTTTGAATCCAAACACTTTTGTCATTCGGTCCGTTGTCTAAAATACGCCATCCATGGGAACCTGCTAATTGACCGTTTTTTTTTTCTTTATGTTTGCGCTGAGTTTCAATCGGTCGATCATTCTTAGCATTCTAGACTAGCTGTGTCAGGATATTCTAAGATATTCCCCACAGGCAATCGTAGGCCTTCGAATATCGGAAGGAGTTCTTTGCAAAGAAGCATGGTATCAGTGTACCTATCCCAACTGGATACGCGGCTTGAATGGTCCTGAATAGAGCCGAACCAGTGCGCATGCGAGGTTAGTTGCATGATATCTCCGACACTGTTGTTTGTGCTCTCCTTCACTACATATGATGACAGTAATAAGCTGGAAAGAAAATTTTCATCGTTTGGATGGGAACGTCGTTTTTTCGCATAAGTCGTGTGTGATTTTCATATCATTTGAAAGGTCTACTTCTGACGCATCTATTGATATATAATTTGTCTATATTTGCTGCAAAATGGAATTGTCCAGGGAACAAAAACGTTTGTTGATGCTTTACGAGTACAAATTCGGTTCAAATGCTGCTAATTGTGCTCAGCGAATCAACAAAGCTTAGGGCGCACCGTACGGTTGTAGAATCAACAGTCCGCGAGCGATTTCGTGAGTTCGAGGCCGGAAATGAAGAGCTGACCGACAGACCGAGACCCGGACAGCCATCCGAACTCGATGATGAAGACTTGATTCCTGGTTTGGAAAATGAGCCATCATCAAGTTCTCGTGAACTGACAGTAGAACTAGGCGTTTCTCATACAACCGTCTAACCCATCTTCGTCAGCTTGACTTTGTTCACAAAAAGCCTCGACAAGATCCGCACCAACTCACTGAAGTAAGCAGTGAGCTCGTTTAATGAAGCTGAAGAAACATGTCAAGAGTTCTTTGATTCAAAGCCGAAGGAGTGGTACATCGATCAGATCCGAAACCTGGCGGACCGACGGCAAAAAGTGGTAGATATTGATGGCCTGGATTTTGAAGAATAGTTGTTGTTGGTTGTTGTTTGATTATATGCATAAATTTTGAATGTTTTATCAAACGATGGAAACTTTCTTTCCAACCTAGTAATAACGTGACATAGCATTGGGTGTTTAAGGTTCAATATTAGTAAATCTATACTCGAGGTATAATAGATTTGGGTGCGTTTTGAAACGAAACTTTGTGGATGAATTTTGCTGGTATCTCAGCATTCTTCTGGTTATATGTCACATCGCATCCTGCCATGAAAACAAAATAAGCGCTAAATAAAAGTTAAACTATAGATTCTGTTGATTCTCAGTACCTACAGAACACCAGAATAACTTTGGAAAACTAGCTGAAATCGTCACATAATTGGTGTTAGGTTAAACAAAAACAGATTCTTAGGTTGCGCAGTAGTAAGATGAAGTTTACAGTGCACATGTCGGTGTTGGTTATATTCCAGCCCACAACTAGGTGAACGTTTGTCCCCTTGAAATAGGCAAGCTAATTCCAGAGTTTTTTTCTAGGAGGAAGAAGACGCTATTTCCACAAAACGTGTTCACTTTCCCTGACTATGCTGTAAATGAAGTCGAATGCATGACGCCCGTATGAGGAAATAATCAACATCAATTCCTTCAGCACTTCATTGTTTCAAGCAAGTATTCCGCAATGGGAAGATTTTGAATTTGTAATTATGTTTAGTTACTCATCATGAGAAGATTTCGCTTGAATGATGTTGTTATTGGTCGTAAGTGAGAGTGAATGATAACCTCTACGGTACTTTGTTGGAAATTCAATATAACCGTGTTCATATTGATTACACAAATTACGACTGAATAGACAACAGAAATGAAAGCTGTCCACAATAACCTCCTTTTTCATCATCGATCGATGATCCTGAAAAGCGTCCTTGATGTGTCGACCGCCTCGCGGTCGTACTTTCATCTTTCGCATTCGCTTTTTGTTTGATCGCCTTCTTTTTTTCCCTCTCGTTCGTGTTTTTCGCACGATGCGAACGTCCTCATCAGAAGTGTTTGACGCATTCTGCAGTCATGTAAAATATTTTCGTCAGCACCTCGTAGGGCTAACATTAGGGCACAAAAACAAGATGGAATATCTCGTTTGTATATCAAATTGATATCAAAATTATTATTATTAAATTCATTAGGAACTTCTATTCTATCCTGTTAGATGTTTTTGCCTTCCTGTAATTGATGCAAAATAATTCTCATCAATTCAACTACTACATAGTGTCGTCCTAAGTACATCTTATTGAAAGAACGATTTTCACTAAAAAAAAAATTCTGTTGAGTAACAGTCGAAAATAGTGGCACGTTTTCTTAGCGATTACTAGAAGTTGCCTATCTAAATCTGAATGTAATCTAGAGAAAACAAAACGTTCCATATGAAACAAATCTTAGTTACTGAGATCGTAACTGATTTGTTGGGCAAAAATTGTTAATCAGATTGTCTATTGTACAAAGATAGTCACTGATATGATATTATATAGAATTTCCACCTTTTCTTGAATGAATGCTGAATCAGCTTTAGTAGTGCGGAATGTTTTTTGGTTAGATATTATCCTTTCGTGAATCTTATCGGTATGTGGTACTATGTTGGCCAAAGTCGTCGCAAATTTTCCAACCTGAATCGTATAAGCTTGTCTTCTAGATAGTCTATAAAAGTTTCCAATTAGCCACTTAGTTGAATTTCGAACCAATTCGCAAACAAAATGTGTTCAAATAGTAATCTGTCAAAAATAAATTGTGAAAACTGCAAAAAACAAAGATTTAGGAAAGTTCTTAGAGCTTCCTGAGAGCCAGGTATTTTTTTTTGTACTACTGGAAAAAATTCCTCAACTCTTCATGAGGTTGTTGCATGGAAGGTGTCGAACGAGAAATAGGATCCACATAAATTCGCCGCAAACTCTAAGATAGTTCTAAACTACGATCACCATCGGTTATTCATTTAGAAACAAATTGAAAAGAAGCGAAAAATTATAAACTGAGTTGTACCTACCTCACATGAATAAAATGTACCCGTAAAAAGGAGAACACGAAATAATCTCATATCCGCTGAGCGGAAGGAACTCAGCCTTGAGTTCGAACCACTTTGGAGACAATTTCCTCACTAAACCCTTAACTTTGAAATATGTTACACAACGAAAGAATCTATGCTATATTAAAAAATAATTGACGTAGTAGAGAGTAATAAAATGGTGTATAATTTCATAAACGTGAAATTAGTGAAAGTCAAATATCTGAGCGTAATGTGATCAAGAGATCTTCACAATAGACGTGAAAGTCGGCGACGAACATCGATGGAACTAATGTATATGTGATCGCGAAAACTTGTTCGATAGAGCTAGTTTCTTATTAAATGTTACTTTTCCCGGATACAGTTTGATTCATAGAATCGCGATTATACACGAATGATGCTGGCCTAAATCATAACGCTTAGTGCGCTAGTGACCACTATATGTTACGGATAAACGAAATTTAGATGAAAACACAAAAAAGAAGTTGAGGAGAAAATCTAGTAACAGTGTTGTATCTCACCCAGATTCATAACCCTTAGTGCGTGAGCGATAACTGTATTTTAAGCACTAAAGACATCTGGAGGAAAGTACAAAACGAGAACTGTGAGGAAGATGGATCAATAGTATTTCTGTTCAGCAATTCCGAGGTGTTAAATATAGTATTTATTGGATACTAGTGTGGCAGCAGAATAATATAGTGAAGTAATGGAGCATAAATTGTACAACAATCGTAGTGGCTTACGACGTAAGAAACGTAAGCCACTATGATTGCTGCAATACTTCACTGTATTGTATTGCATCACTAGTATACAATAATTACTATATTTGACACTTCGGAATTGTTGAACAGAAATACTATTGATCTAATTCTACTATGCCGAGGTTATTTGATAGTCGGTCTTGAGATTTACTTCAAGATATAAGGAAGATATTGAAACATTGTCGTATATCACTAAGTAATTGAACGAAATCAAATGCGACTTTGCGATGTAACACTAATTAAAAAAGAAATTAGGGCATCAACAAGCGGAGGTGATGACCCGAATCATTAGCAGTGTTTGGTGGTTTAACTGAGAGTACACATGATCGGTCATACTTCGGTATAACTACCGATTTCGTGATTACAATCCTTATTATCGGTGGTGTTCGTCCCATATTTTGGGTATTCCTCATTCGAAAATCCAGTGATACCTTCTAGTGTAATGACGGAATTTGTAGAAAAAAACCAGTTCTTCGACATTTTATCCGAACAAAAATATCAAAATAAGAACATAAAGTAAACGATAGTAAAGTAAAAGACAATAATCTAATCATATTATACGAACAGAAATGTCAAAATAACAACATAAAGTAAACATTGGTAAAGTAAAAAGCAATGATCTTATCTTATTATACGAACATAATATCAAAATAATAACATAAAGTAAACATTAGTAAAGTAAAAAGCAATGATCTTATCTTATTATACGAACATAATATCAAAATAACAACACAAAGTAAACAATAGTAAAGTAAAGAGCAATGATCTTCATATTATACGAAAATAATATCAAAATAAGAACATAAAGTAAACAATAGTAAAGTTAAGAGCAATGATGTTATCTTATTATACGAACATAATATAAAAATAACAACATAAAGTAAACATTTGTAAAGTAAAAAGCAATGATCTTCATATTATACGAAAATAATATCAAAATAAGAACATAAAGTAAACAATAGTAAAGTTAAGAGCAATGATCTTCTGAAATACAACAGATTCATTAGTGTATGATTCCTGGTGCAAAATCATGTGAATGGACCGAGGTATACAAGTATCGTGCTTGTTCGTCGAGTAGAGAAGGTGATTATACTTCTACAGAGTCGTTATGAGATCAATAGAAATACAAAGTTGAAAAATACCGTCGATTGAAAAACCATCTTTAGCTTTCCTTGTACGTATGGAAATTATTAGAAGAAACTCAGTTAAGAACATGCAGACGATGAATTATCAGAACAGCATAGTTTTATATCGTACGGTCAGATACTTAAAAAAAAAAAAGTAACATATCAAATATGTTTTTACAACATTCCATGAGTCACACTCAATAAATTAGTTATTGAGAGAGTAAACACACACAATTAAACAAATCGAGTAACATTCCTTGTAGGATAAAGAAATTAGTTCACGGTAATTATGATGGTTCACAAATTCATGATGAAGACTGTGAGTTGTAAATTGAAACGAGCAGTGTGAAAGGTGATTATTTGTACGAACTTAGCAGGAAAAAACTGGCGAATCACTGGAAATATAATGGCATCACTAGAGATATGAACTAAATCAAATACTGCGCAGCACAAATTATGCATCGTGGTCTTAGATACTAAGAACATCATTCTTAATCCAACTTTTGGTTTCACCCCGCAGCCTGAGCTAATGAGGCGCTTCCTCTTTCCGGTGTCAGAAAATTGTTATAAGATTTGTCTGTGGGATAAATCTAACTCTCACTGGCCACATAAGCAGGCTTTCGTAAATGTAATAGATCACTTCCACAATGCTGAGAATGGACTCGAATGCATGCCCCATCGCTAGTCGACTTATCACTGCCAAACGCTTTATCACGCTTTCTTTTCGGGAGTTACACTTTTTGGCGCTGGTGCTTTTCGAAATAGTTTTACGTTGAATACGCTTGATTCCTTCAATCTTAATGCAGATGAGAATTCGATTACCTCTTCAGATTTTATTTTTTTAGGCTCGACTTGATCCTGAGTTGAACACTCAGCGGCTCTCTTAGCATTGCTCTCGTTCCGTCGATCATCACTCTCGTTCTCGCCATCGTAGAACTCACCAGCATCTTGCGTTACAGCATCCATTATCGAACCTACATTAATTAGAAAATGAACATGTGAACAGTAATTCAATGAAGTTGACTTGTGACTGAGTTATGCATACGAACTACTTATTCAACATCGGTCATAGATAATGGAGCCGTTACTTGAACGAAAAATGATTAATCGCTTAGTGATCTATTCCAGAAGGAAAAAGACAACAATTACATGGTCCCCTCATAGACTACATCGATCGCTGGTGTGGGGCAGTGGCCAGAAGTGCGCTGTAACCTTTGAGTAATCGTGGTTTCTATCTCTCACCTGAGCTAGCCAAATCTTCCGTCCCTGTGGGTTTTCTAGGGTGATATCAAATTTGTTTGGATAGATAGGCCAACTCGACAGGACCTCACAAATGGTTGTATATAGCGAATTTGTAATTAATCACTTGCATGATACTAAGATCATAATCCAACTCATAGTTTAACTCTAAGAGATTCTTCAGCCCCAAACGTTTCAATTTTCTTTATTAGGTTGGGAAGAAAATTTCCATCGTTTGAATGGGAATGTCGTTTTTTCGCATGAATCGTGTGTGATTCATATCATTTGAAAGGTCTACTTCTTGCGCATCTATTAATATAGTTTGTCTATATTTGCTGCAGAATGGAATTGTCCAGGGAACAAAAACGTTTGTTGATGCTTTATGAGTACAAATTCGGTTCAAATGCTGCTAATTCTGCTCACCGAATCAACAAAGCTTAGGGCGGACCGTACGGTTGAATGACAAATCCACCAACGTCGATCTTTATTGCGAGCAGTTGGCCCGAGTTTATGACAAGCGAAAGCGCGCTTTGTTTCAGCAAGACAACGCAAAACCACATACAGCCAAAAGGCCAAGGCAAGGTTTGAGGAAATGGACGGAGTTGAGATTCTATCGCATCCACCCTATAGCCCAGACGTTGCTCCATCTGATTGCGACCTTTTCCAATCAATACAACAGTTTTTGGAAGGTCGCTGATTTGAATCTTTCGATGAAGTTGAAGAAGCATGTCAAGAGTTCTTTGATTCAAAGCCGAAGGACTGGTACTTCGATCAGATCCGAAACCTGGCAGACCGATGGCAAAAAGTGGTGGATAATGATGACCTGTATTATGGAGAATGGTTGTTGTTGTTTATGTCTGAATATATGCTCAAATTTTTAATGTTTTATTAAACGATGGAAACTTTCTTTCCAACCTAGTATCTATAGGCACCAACCACATTTTTCAGTCACTCGCTGAATGTATAGAAAGGTTATCATTGAAATCATGAAATTCTATGAAACTTGCAGGAATCATGGAATATTTCTTACCATTCCCATGAAATTCTGCAGAACAATGGGTTCAGCTTATAATATTTAAAAAAATTGATATAGCAATTTACGTAACAATTATTGGCAGAAAATGGAAGCTTTCTTGTATTTCTGCAATTTGAACATAAACTATATTATGCGATGGAATGTTTCGGTGACAACTTCCAATAGCAGATGAGAAAAGAGTGAGGTGCGGGTTCTAGCCCCGGCTGATGCAAAGTTTTGCACATCACTCTACATCAATGGGCATGTATTTGAAACTTCCAAAAGCAAAAAATTAACTTACGGTGTAGACGAACGTCTGGATCTGCCATGTCTTGACCCAAACTGCCATCGTTTAGAGTTTTGAGAGCATCTTCAGGTACAGCTTAAAAATAGCTTTCTTTCAAAAAGATTTTATAAATGGAAATCGGCACTAGGTAACCACAAAAAATATCCAAGTTTGGTAATTGCAATCCGAAATTGTTCTGAATTAGGGATACATGATCAAAAAAGTATCATTTTCTTTAGAAAAATTGACTTAAGATAATGCACCGTTCAAAAAACCTTTGAAAAAACGGTTCAAAAATCAGAAAAAAAAAATCGAGAAAAAGGGCTATCGAAACCTACGCTGCATTTGAACGCTGGGAGCGAAAGCGAGTTTTTCCAGATTCTGTATAACTGCATCCCTAAACAATAGCAAAGATCCATCGTAGTGTGAACTTGAAAAAACGATTAGAACATCATAATATCCGACCTCAGTGGGTAGCTGAACCCGCGTTTCACCCACACCGTCGCCCGGTATGCAGGTTCAACTTCTCACTAAGGTCGAAAGCTTTGCCACATCACTCAGCATTTTCGGGTATAATCATGACATCACATTGCTATAATAGCGACAAAATGTAGAAAACTTCACGTGGATTATTCTAGCTGTATTTTAAAAGTAACTAACTGAATTCTGCGTAACGATTCTGGTGAGTTTTCGTTTGTTGCACTTGATGGGTCGATGTGAAGACGATAGTTCGGACCAAAATACTCGAAATAATCATTGTACGGAAGCTCTAAGAAGACAGAGCCGCTCGATGGAATACTGTGTTGGTAAAAAAAACACTCTAGTGAATGAAATGCAGGAACGCTCACCATCAGGCACTTCTCGATCAACAGCAAGTGTCGTTTCATAAGTCCAACAACGTGCCACATTACGTGGTGTGTATCCACCACCTCCGACCATCATCAGTGGAATATTTTGAGCACGGAAGAATTTCACGCATTCACCATGACCCAGAATAAAGATGTTCAACGCAACGCGAATTTCCAAACTATTTTCTAACATTCACTAGAATTGAGATGATCGATTCTATTGATTAGTCAATTCGTTAAGTATAATACTAACTCAGCTGGTCTAATTAAGTCAAAACTAGTGTCTCTATCTTCTGAGCTTAGATTTCAGTTTCAAATCCGAAATTTGAGAGGAAAAAGAGCAGCTTGAAAAAAAAACATGCCACGAATCTGTGTTTTTTTGAAAATACCTCTCAACGTCAAATTAAAGGGACCAAGACGATCTCCATTAAGAGAATCGGCCCCACACTGTAGCACAACAGCACATGGTTGAAATCGTTCCATAACTTTCGTCATCACCTAAAAATATCAGCCATCCTACTTCTTTTTCCAAGATCGGGAAAAACACTTATTATCTTCATTTCGACGAGCACGAATACGATTCTAACCTCTCAAGCTGGAGTTGCAATTCAAAGAATGAAGAGACATATCTCCAGGACCCGACAATATAATCATCGACTTCTTTCGAACTCAAAGCCACAAAGTACATATACACCTCCAAGCCAATATGGCTCCACCTTTCGAAAAAAAAAAGAAAGTGGAGAATGTGGGGTACGGCCGTCCTACCCAAAAAGGGTGACCGAAGAAGCGCATCTTTCAACAGCTAGCAAGCGGATCTCCTACGAGACTTCTCTGAATGGGTCACAATGGATCACATCCAACCGTTTCACGTTCCACAATTCTCTTCTGAGAAAACAATCTTGCCCTTGTGTCAAATTTCTTTGACTATACAAAAGTAGAGAGAGTCCTGTAGAACCTTTGTATTGGTAAAGTTATCATTACCTTCTGAGGTGTGCGAGTATCAGAAAAGCAGAGACGCTGCTCAATAAGTTAAGAAGTGGGAATTGGATTCGTCTCTACACAGATGAGAAAAAGACCCATTATGAGAAATCTCTTTGATAAAGCAGTTACTATTTCTTCCTCAAATCCAAATGTACCGAGAAAAAAAAGCTAACAGAAATACATCTTATAAACCGTTGGAACCGCAACAATTCATAAATTACCAATAGTGTGAAGGTAAAAGAAAAATTGATGGATCGCTCTCTGATTACAGGTCTACTTCGGATGTTTACCTTGAACGTTCACTGGCATAGAGAACACGATGAAGGAATTATTGAATAGAAACAGCGTAAGCCGCATTCGGACCCCTCAAAGAAGTGACCGGGCAACTAATGCGTCCAAATTCCTTGCTACCTTTTCAATTCATTAGTACTCCCCGCACTTCATTAACGAATAAAGGCGTGAGCTGATACTTCATCCATGTCAAGAAATCTATTCGCCATTTGTAAAGAAGCTTTAATGTGGTATTCCAGATATAAACCTGCAACTCTAACGTCTAGGAGGAATCAGCAGAGCATATTCTCAGAATCTATTCGACTTTTGTTATGCAGAAGAATATATATCGACATCGAAACAGAGATATATCGGTCACATGATGAGAAGAGCAGACGACAGATGGACGAAAGTATAGTGGAGAAGACCCCATGGGGAAGCAAGCGCTTCTCTCGAACAACCATTCACACAATAAGAGGACGTGTTCGTAGCTGAGATGAGCCAGTAACATTTGCAGGTGGAAATGATCTCAGGACTACGGAGTAGGCTTCGTGCATATCACCATGTTCGAGGCACATCATCGCCATACTCGACGACAGCACGATAAAGAAACCAATGAGGAATATATTGGGTCCGTATTATCACTGAGAAATATGCTAACCCACGTATCCAGTGATCCAAATTATCACTTTGAAAACGAGTAATGTACGCGTAGGTAGGGGAAGAGCTGGGACGTTGCAATAAAGATTTTCCAATTCACACCTTCTTTGCTCACAATATTATGTTTACTACTAAAATATGTTGTACAAAGACTTGTGAACCGTCCACGAAGACGTAATTCAACCACCTCGTCTACTCCGGAAGACATTCAGATCCGGCGGCCAGAATCAAGTAAATCTGGAGCCTTCAACACGCAAAATGGCTCGGGAAGCTAGGGATCAGCGAGTAGGATGACCGAACATTTTCAAAATTAAGCTGAAGCAACGCAGCTACAAGATTTCCCTTGTAAACTTTCTAAACGAAAAGACGAAAGAACGGCTTTCAAAAGCTCGTCAGAAAGATTCATTCAATACTGGTGCTTGCTTCCAAAGGATGCCTTTTACGTATGAGAAGATGTACACGGTTGTATCACTCCACATTCACCAGAATCGACGTCAAATTATCAAGAAGGGTAACCAGTCTGCAATAGCAAAAACCATGAGCCGCAGTCATTTTCCGGCTTGTCTGATGGTCTGGGCCGACATTTGCACCACTGGAAAGACGCGTAGGATGCAGCAAGTTTTACGGAGCGTACTGAAACCTTAGACAACTCGACACTTTGACATCGATAAATTTACGCTCCAGCCGCAGTGGACTCCTGCGCATTGAACCCGCTCAACGACTGCCATCTGTTAAAAGCTGTTTATAGGACTCGCTGAGGAAAGAACATCTGGCCGTCAAAGTCACTGGAAAATTGCGCACAAAACAGAGGGTTGGCAGTGGGTCAGCGACTAGCCCAGCTTTTGCTATTGCCTTAATGTTGGAAGTGAAAGTTGCAGTAATTGATCTCCCACCATTATTATACTGCAGAAACATAGATGATTGTTTCAGCATCGGTTCCACACAAGAGCAGACGGACAGATGGATGAATTGATGAACGAACTGTCAGAGTACTTAAGGTTCACTCGTGAGATACCAAAAGAAAACTGACCTTCATTTCTTAACGTCCAAGTCAAATTATCAGAAAGTAACTACAGCACCAAGTGGCATCAAAGCCCAGCAACAAAAACATTCCGATTCAACCTCGCAGCATATTTTCAGCCTTTCATGGAGTCTGTTACGGTACTTATACATGCAGTGTTTCAACCTTGCAGCCTCGTCAATTGTACAGTGCCTTTAGTCTGAGCCAATTCCCTTCAGGGGATAACCCCCTTAGATAAAGGAATCGTCGACGAACATGTTACACCATATGTAAAGCGAAAGTGCACTTCACTCACATATCAATGCATGTCCAGTGTCGTGATCACCGGACATTGTAGTGATTGACAGTCGATTGCTCAAAGCTGATATTTTTTTAAAACCTTTGCATTCGATTGTTTTTAAGGTCTAGCTCAAACTGCTTAGATTGTATAAGTACTGTGATAGGTCTCATGAAAGGCCTAAAATATGTTGTCAGGATGTATTGGTTTCAAGCAGGGTCTTCAAAAATAGTTGAATATAAAAGTATTCTGTTTCAATAACTCTCCTCTCACTTCTGACATACAAAAAAGGCGCCTATGAATAACATGTCTGGAAAAAGTGCTCGCGTGAAAGAGAACAGAAAGTAGAATTCCTAAAACTGGCTCGGCTAACCGCCATTTCTAACGACTGCAAAATGTAATTCTCCGAGATAAATTTAGAGGAAATCACGCGCTCCCAAACGAAAATTCAGTGAAAGCACGGCCCCGTTATGCTACCCTTCTTTTCAAACGAAACAGGTATAACAATGACGTTCTCTGAAAAGGGCAGACTTAGATGAACCGGTTTCAATAACTGAGTAACCACCGAATGATCTCAGGCGCCAGACAGCGCACAACCGCTTGTATGATCTTCTGTGCACAACGAAAAAGTCCAAAATATGTCCTAACGTTGAAAAACTGTGCTTGCATGAGTACAGGTACAAGTTTACTCAACCTCTTGCAAACTGTGCAGCGGACGAATACATCGGCAAAGCGGCTAGGCGTCTATGGGCTTGTATAAAAAACACCTAGACAATAAAGATATAGTCAAAACCAATACTCTACTAGGCACGCACAAGACCCACAAACTTGACGAAGAAAACTTTGAAGTAGAAATGTTGCCCTTGCACAGGAACGTGAAACCTCGGAGCGCATAGATCTCAAAGAGTTTGGATCAATGCCAAAAATCCTAATGTGAATAGTAAAGATAAATGCCTCGTCATAACGTGAGTATTGCGTATCGATTCCGTTAACAAACCCGTGATCGCTGAATGAAAATATTATGGAATTATTCGATCAATGTCAAAGTTATTCGATAGTCAGACCTGAAAATCTGTCAATGGTTCTCTCGCATAAAATATAATGGCAAAATTAGTCTAGAAAACTAAATACGCTTACTGGTTTGAATATACTTTGGTATGCATCGTCAGTGATTCCGTCCTTCAATGGAACATTTAGGGAATACAGTCGTCCCTTACCAGCTCCAATATCCTAGACTCATAGTATTGATATATTTTTTCTTACTTTTCTTAGCCCTTTTTTATAGAAATCTGGATAAACCTCGGTTACTCTTTCTTACTGATAGTACCAAATGACATTTTGAGGCAAAATTAGTGTAGGTAAAACTGATTTTTTAAGACATAGAGCAACGATTCACTCTTGCTTATCGATTATACGGAGGGTCACTCTATTAACTTCGATATTTCTAATATTCTTCGTTTTTCGTTACAGTCTCATCTCACCTTTAGATCACCTGTTCCCGGAAAAAAGTCACCGTATTTATGAAACGAGACAGTCATGACACGGTCAGTAGTGTAGAACGCTTCCTCGACACCGTCTCCATGATGAACATCAATGTCAACGTAAAGGACCCTGGATTAATGGATGAGTAGCTTCAATGGTTCATAAACGCTTCTATGACAAACAAAGGAAGTGATACGACATAATATTATCGGAAAGTAATCGTTTGGCATGATCATTATCTGATGGACTACCATAAATTCAATATCAGTGACCATAATTGGCTATAGCTGATTGGGCAGTACAACGATTTGAGGTGATATGCCAATGTATCAAGTCAGAGCGGCTACTATCCTAAACAAGCCTGGCGTCAACTCACTGACCCTTGAGGAATAGAGAGTCTTATAGTTCGGGGTGCGGAATCGAAACATTGGCCGCGTGAGTATCGCAAAGTCCCTCTAAGCACTGAGCTACACAGGTCCATAGTATGATATAAAATGATACAGCATTCATTGACAAACCTTTTGTGATATTTTAGCAATTCCAGTATGCCAAGTACAATGTCATTTGTATAACAAAATCCGCTTGCTTCACTCTTCTTCGCATGATGAAGACCACCCATCCAGTTTATTGCGATATCCACTTTTCTTTTGTTCAATTTGACAGCAGCAGCTAGAGATGTGGAATTGTTAAATGTACTGATTTTTTACTATTCGATACGGCAGTAAGAAAAGTGAATACGAAGATCATTTTTGAATGAATTTTCATACATGGGATGAAAACGACCTCACCTAGTGAACCACCGCTGCTTAACTGGCAAAACTCGTACAAGCCATCAAACAGCGGACAGTCTTCACCGACGTTAACTGAAATGTCAATGGTTCCCAACTTAACATTCCAAAAAACACAAAACAGGTTGAAAGTATCGTTTAACTTATGAAGAATCAGTTGATTTACATTTTAGCATTTGTTTATTATACATTTTCAAGTTGTCCGGACTGGCACATTTGAGGAAACTCATGTACTCTTCGCTGTGGAATCGTGTCATTTCTTCGAATGTAGCCGGAAAAGGCCGCTGAAATAATCACTACTACAATTCAGAGTATTACAAAAACCGAAGTGTTGTCTCAGTGATAGTTACAGTAAGCTGATCAAATGGTAGATCGGAAGCACTCGTCAACGCCTCTGATCTACCATAGGCGATCAAATTTTGACACCTACAGGATTTTCCATAGAAACCCCAAATTCCTTAGAAATACTGAAACCGAATTTTCACTTACATAAACTTCAAGATCTCTATAGATTCCATAGTTTAGCAGGAGATGATGGGTCATTCGTATTCTGTGTGGTTTCATTACGTGTCCCTGACCGTAGTAATAGTTCCCAATATTCGCTAAAATTGGAAACCTTCTTTTTTCACCTTGTAAAGATAAAATTTAGCAAAACGATGGGTTAATTATGATGTTGTAAACGATATCCCATCTATTATCCACTAGGCTATCGTCGATCATCGGAATTACTTTGTATCATTGAATAGCCTATTCGAAATTAACTAATATTAAACGTTCTTTCCAAAAATAACCTCTCTGAGGAGAAGAAGGAAACACTTTCTTTCGCTTCCATTCAAAAGTTCACATTAAGTTACTATTTTACAATGAAGAACTTTATCACTCGTGAAGAGCGCATGTAGAGCAGTGGTTAGAGGTGTCCTGCGTAGCACACAAGGTCAATGGTTCGAACTCGCGCTCATGGCTCACCAAGCCATCCATCCCTCCGGAGTCGGTAAATTAGTACCAAACAGGTCTCAGACTTGTCTGGGAGGACAAGCAGCACTGACTTGATACAGCGGGAGGCCGCCGTGAGGATATGCATTCAGACGAATACATGGCGCATCCCTCAGAGATTGATCAACGCCGAGAGCTTTCTAGAGCTTTTACTTTTATCACTCGTGAAAAAAGTGTGAGCAAGCGCTGGAAGGGGTTCTGAATGCTTCCTGAAAGCCCTCAATGTGGAACGTACGGATAAAAGGATAAAGAATAAAGCTCTCGGCGTTGAGCAATCCCTGAGGGATGCGCCATGTATTCATTTGAATGCATATCCGGCCATTACGATAACTCACGGCGGCCTCCCGCTGAATCAAGTCAGTGCTGCTTATCTTCCCAGACAAGTGTGAGACCACCCTGGTACCAGTTTACCGACCGCGGAGGGTTGGATAGCTTGGTGAGCCATGAGCGCGAGATTGAACTACTGACCTCGTGTGCGACGTAGAGCACCTCTAGCCACTGCGCTTTTAATATGGGACGCATGGATAAAAAAAAAATAAAATACAATAGAAATAATCGAAATACAGAGAATACAGATGACTTGGACTTACAGTCATAGTAATAGGCCACACGTCGTTTGCTGTGCTCACAAAGCGGATCATTATGGGAATTCATCGATGGGACGGTAACGACGGCACTTAGTTTCCCACTTGCTAGGAAAATTCATTGAGATTGCAAAGCACGGAGAATTCCTTGGAAATCTTGAGTAACAAACGACACATGTGCAGTTATGGAGAGTTATTCGAGAGACTGTCATAGATTAAGTAAAATTTCCTTTTTTTCCTTGAGAAATATGGTGGAAATTTTCTCAACGATGGCCACTAAATGAGAGAAAATGCCAAGAAAAATAAAATGATGCCGATCAATAATTGAATTGTTTCCAATTCTAATGATTTTCCATCAATGCAAATGTCTCGTCCTAACGATATGATTCATCGAAAAACTTTAGAGAGACAGAAGAATGTTGGTGAAGCAGCCAGTTTTTCTTTCTTTTTTTTTTCGAAACAAACTGAAAAGCAAATATAAGGTCTCCTGCTCGAGACTGAATGAGTCGAAAGCTATGATTACCTGAATTTAACATTTTCTTTTTGGAAGTTCATTAATAAACTACTACTCAACGAAATGACGTCATCGATGATTTGATTTCTAGTTATATTTATGCTTATTTTAAACAAAATATTTGAATGAGGAAAATCGAATTTGCTAAGAAATGAAGAAATCAATAACCAAAACATTTTGTTTTAGATGAGGAATAAATCGATAGGAGTGAGATGACGGCTGCGGAAGGACTCTTGCGTTGTGGGTGGCGTGTGTGTGTGTGTGTGTGTGTGTGTGTGGTGACTGTGAAGAGGCGTTGGTCGGGTCAGTCAGTGGTCGGAGCGCTACATTATAAACGATAGATAGAATTTATTTATTTAAGCAATTTAAGCAGTCGTTTGATGCCAGGTGATGTGCAAAACTTTTGGATCAGGCGGGACTCGAAACTGCGTCTCACTTTATCCGGGGGCCGCTGCTCTAACCCGTTGCACCAAACGCGCGTTTTGCCGTCGTACCTCTTTCTTACGCTACACGGCATACATCTCTAACAACGAATCTATCTGTAGCGAAGAATTAGTGGTGGCAAAATGAGCATCAGTAGTGCGAAGGGTTTATTCAGCATGTATAGTTTTTTGAGAGGATTACCGAATTCATGACCTAGGGATGTTAACCCTTTCAGAAATGGTACACGCGCATTTTCGTGGTTTTCCTCGTCGTCACAGATTTTTCATTAGACTTTGAGAAGTCATTCAACAGCTGTAAGAATTGCGGTTCCGATGGTATGCTCGACTTTTGAAAACGCTTTCTGTAGCAAGAAGCAACAAACAAGAAATTACGTTTTTCTTCGGAGTGTACAGCGTGGTTTGCACTCGGTATTTCTTGGTCTTTTCACCGGACAAAAAAATGTTCGTCAAAGTTTTAATAATAATTTGATAGCTAGAGAATGGCGATTATAATATTGATCTAATTTCTGAATTTAACAGCAAATGTAGTGTTTTAATGAGCTGTGAAAACGGTGAACAAAACATGCGTTTCGCCTTCGAAGTGCTTTGCATGCTGCGCTATCGTTTACGCCGGACTTTACGATAGAGTTTTGATAATCGTTTGATAGTTCGAAAAGTGTAGATTCTAAAAGCCAATTTTCTGAGACAAATGACACCGAGGTGGGTGGAGGGGGGAGGAGAGGGTGGGCGATCTCTCGGACTTTCAATAAGTATTTGGTGACATGACCTTAGGTGAATCTGAAGGAAAGTTAGGTTCTCGAAAAAGTTTCTATAGAACACTGGAGGGGCGAAAAGAAAAGCTCAAGCTAAATAGATGCCTAAGCTTTGTAGAACGATTGCACATAGGTTCTTCTACAAATCTAATGGGAAATCATGGAATTTCTTCGAAAAAGGAAAAATTTTAGGAATGTGTGACAGAAATGTGCGCGATAATATACGCCGTGTGAGATACTCGGGTTTCAATTTCACGCCGCTACTAACACTAAGAGGGCTTCTCGGTACTTGTGTGTTATAGGGCGAAAAATGAGGATTTGACCCCTTCCGCTCGACAAGAAAATTTCATAAGAGTCTCTGGCTACTGCGCTACGTTCTCCTTTTTCGAAAAGGCATTCTACCAACGCCACAGCAGAGAAAGGCCTTCCTTCACACATGCATATTTCTCGCAAAACAGAGCTCTTTCTTAATTTATATGTGAGCATTCAATAGCGTAAATTTCCAAGATTCCAACGCTGTGCTAAATTTTCTTGAAAGACCGCTTCACTATAGCATAGCAGTGAAAATAAGGTTGAGTTTCACACACGCGAGTATTGATTTTTGGATAGTGTGTGGGCTGGGTGTGGACTGGTGTAGGGTGGTGGCCTTGGACTTCACGCGGTTATCGATCGATCGATCGATCGCATTGGCTTATTGCAAATGTGGAGTGCAATTTCTGCTATCTAATTTGGCACTGAGAATTTGGAATTATGTCGTCCGTCGTCTTAAGTTTCTTGAGTTCAGTGCCGAGAGTGATAGAACCTGTCAGTTGAGAGATCAGGCAGTAACGGGGAATCGAGTAGTAGTAGTGAAATGGAGTGTCGATTTAGGGGAGTGAGAAGGTGGTAAGGTGACTCCATCATTGGCCGTCGGCGACGTCCAGTGGGCGCACGCCGACACCCCGGTGACGGATCGATCGATCGGGCGGTGATCTACGGACGGACGACACCGCATAGGCGAGGGAATGACGGGATCATGAAATCAATATCGAATCAGAAGCTTATTAGTGATCGATACAGGAAAAATAGACGCGTAAGCACTCGCAGTTCACTGGAGCAACGATTTCCCAGCGCCAAATTCGGTAGCTGCCAGCGTAGTCTCGGGGCGGCATACGGTAGTCATCGATCCGTCTTGATCTACAAATGGAAACCCCTCA
Organism: Parelaphostrongylus tenuis; assembly: GCA_019055375.1. Taxonomy (NCBI): domain Eukaryota; kingdom Metazoa; phylum Nematoda; class Chromadorea; order Rhabditida; family Metastrongylidae; genus Parelaphostrongylus; species Parelaphostrongylus tenuis. The sequence goes on from JAHQIW010001919.1 coordinate 27,819, forward strand.
CGCACGAAGTTCAAGTTTGCCGCTAACCCGAGCGGACGGCTGGCCGCGCTCATTTTCGAGACCATTCTCTTCCGAGTTCTCTCGATTTTACTTCTTTCTTTAGTAAATTTAGTAAACTAAACTTGTCCTCTCCTTCCAGCTTTGCTAAATCTTGTTTGACTTGAACTATTAGTCTCATGGTCAGTGCTTCTCAAGTTAAATCCTCATTAAGTTTCATGAGAAAAAAGTTATTTTTCTCCATAGGTAGCGCTTTGTGCTCAAGCAATCTGACGTCAACCAACGGGAACACAACAGAAGTACCCGAAGAGGTACACTGCCCTCGCTGCAATTATGTGATGAAGATATGTATTCGAAAAAGAAAGTTGATGAGAGAGATTTGCGAATATCCGACGTACAGGTACGCTGAATTTCATATTTTTCTCGATAACTTCTTGGGGAACGCCGTGGCCGAGTGGTTGTGTTATGCGTCGCGGCATTCATGAAACCGAGGTCTACCTCCCCCTCCAACACTCTCCGGCAGGCAACAATAACGCCCTATGGAACGCCCTAACTAGGCTATACTCCGCATCACAAGGAGACATGCTCAACCAGTACTCTAGTCATTCCAGAAGAAGACGAAAAACGAACCGAATGCTAGAAGTACTGGAATCCGCACAGTAAAAATTTAATAAGTAAACTCTTTTGTTTCATAATCGTTATCGTAAAGCAAATGAAATTAACTGATAATTTGTTTCCAGGTGTTACCGTAGAGGACGCCGAACAACTCGATCTGGTCGCAAAAGGACTGAGCCGGACGATGCTTTGTTAGAGGTCGGTTGCTTAGTTTTTGATTTGCTGAAAAGCTAGTTGATTTCTGATCAGATATCTTCAACAACCTTTGAACAATGCCTCTTTCGCTGAACAGAGATTGACTAGAATTTCAGCAGCAAACTGAAAGCCTAAATTTCGGCGATTTCAATACCATGCTTAGTTTCTGAAAAAGCTTTCTCTATTGAGCTGTAACAGCGAAAATGAAACAATGTTTCACTCTCGGAGAACCTTGTTTGTACGGCTAGGATCTGTGGATGGCTTTTCATTAGATTGTTTGAATATTCATTCAATGACAATAATCTCGGCAATTTTAAAGTGACGTTTTTTTAGGAAAATCTTCATAGTGCGCTTGTAGAAGCGAAAAGGAGATTACGTTTCACACTTGGATTTTTTCTTTAGCTTATAACGACTATTATATGCACAAAAGTTTACGAGCCTGTAGACCAAGTCATCCCTCCCTCCGGGCTTACCATGCTATCATTAGACTGTTCCCAGAGTTATGAAAAGATAAGCAGCACTGACTCGATACAGCGGTAGGCTGCCAGAGTCATTCTAAAGGCCAGATATATGCTGAATTACCTCAGACGAAATCTTTAGAGCTCTGCCCCTATGCAATGTCTCCTTGTCGATTTTGTTATGATAGAGTGTGTTGGTTTATCACTAGCGAAAGGGCAAATCACTGGAAAAGCTAAAAGCTATTTATACCTCTCATGCTCGCTATGGTTAAGTGAGGTATTGCAAGCGAATTTAGTACATCATGCTTGTAATGAATACTTTCCCCCCAAACACCCCAAAGGCAATGTTATGATGAAGGAAGCTATTTTAAGTGGGTGACGAACAGTCTTGATTGAAAGTTTTAGGATTTCAGTGATCGCGCTTTCAGCATATCAGTAGAAGTGGATAAAGAGGATGAAGCTCTCGGCCCTGATCAATCCCTGGAAGATGCGTCTTGCATTAGTCTTTAAGTTTTTAGCTTCATTCGAGGTGATTGAATGGCGTATCTGCCCTTACATTGACTGGCGATGACCTAACGCTTGCTTTGAATCAGTGCTGGTTATCCATTTAGACATCTTGGACCAGTATGGTATCGTTTTATCAACCTAAGAAGGATGGATGGCTTGGTGAGCAATGAGCGCGGGATCGAACCATCGACCTTATGTGCGACGCAGAGCATTGGTAGAGATCACTGCGCTATATGGGCCCTTATCGTTAAGATGGCAAAAACATGAATGTAGTCATACTGATTTATAGGAATGGATAATTGTTGTCAGGTACTGCAATACGAATTTGTAGACTGCTAGTGCGTGTAGTGCATTACCACAATGCGATCCTGTCCCGCTTCAACGGAAATGTCAGCCTGACGTGGCGGGCAGTAATCGTTCTATATCGGAAGGGTTTGTTCAATTTTTGCCTTTATGTATATCATATTTCTTGCGATGAGTGGATCAAAAGTTGTGCTTCGTTAGTGTTTTAGGACTCTTTATGAATATTAGTTCGTTCCGTTAGTTTTGGCACTTGATCAATAAACACCAAGTTTATTAACTTGAAGTATTCAAAATAGCATATTTCAGTATCGTTCATTTGCGCGTTTTCTTGCAAACATTCAGGTATACAGCTTACCCATGCTTGCTATAAGATATAGCTGCTGTGAAAAAAAAATTCGCTTGCTACTAATGCATGAATGGCGCTTACGGGAAAATGCCAGTGAAGCGGCACGAAAGATTAATGACGCTTGGGACGATGATACTATTACACTTTCGACGAACACTTTCGTATTACAAGGCGCCTGTAACCGCTGTTCTAGACGCGCCCATTTTCATTTGGATACGTGCAAAAATGGAAAGGATTGGTATCATAAGCTTTGGGCGTACACATTGCTCGTTTCCAGTCGTTTTGAAGATTGCTCAAAGCAACTCTCCATTTTTTACCTCGATAGGTTTGCTTGATGGAGATTCGACCCAGAACTTTTCATAATCAAAGCCTGTAATGGACGAAAATTCATTTTTCTTACAATGCATCCGGTTGCGGTCCATTTCTGTCAAGAATGTTTTAGCGAAGCAGTCGAAGTGTTTAGAAATCAAACCGTGAGTGCTGATGACTTGCGACGTCTTTCATATGAAGAAATCCTAGAATTCCTCATCACTTTTAGAGGCGTTGGATCAAAGGTGATCTTCTCACTACTGCACCTTGTGTGTTCTGCTCGGATAGTTGGACTGTTCTTTTAGGTTGCTGAATGCGTCGCTTTAATGTCTCTTGATCGGAACGATAGTGTTCCAGTTGATCGACATGTCTTTGAGGTAAATGTTTTTGTTTCATTATTATTTTCTTAACTTTTCTGTGGGTTTCTTTCAACATAGTTTTTGTGTTTAGGTGACTAAGATATATTTTCTATCACATCTCAAGGAATGCAAATTATCAACGTCCTTGTCTAACACAATTAGTGAGTTTCCACTTATCGTATTCTGATAGTTACTTATGAGGACAAAATGGTCATGATCTGAGTATTTGAGTAACAAATTTGTCGCTTTTCTCTATAGTATCACATAAAAACTAAAATGTACTTGTTTTTTTTCTGATCTTTTACATAGTGAGATCACAAGAGAAATTTGGTGCATATGCTGGCTGGGCACAAGCGGCTCTTTTCACTCACAAACTAGAACAATATGTCGATGGTATTTCCACGAAATACGAATCAAAATCAAGAAAACGAGGCCGCGACATCAACATTACGGCGAAAAAGAGAAAAAAAGAGGAAGATTAGAGAGGGAATGATCGAAGAATGATTTTTGGCAATACTGATATGATTCTAGGAAGGTGAGCGCTTATGAATACTGATTGTTGATGTTTTCTGGGTAGTGATGATTCAGTGGTTTTTGTTGTTTTGTCGAAGTTGTTAAGATAGTTGGGCCACACTGGCCCACAATACGATAATACTGTAGTAACAATACGATAGTACAGTAATAATATTACGATAGTAACCGCTTGCGGTTATCAGAATACAAGTCTTGTAACTGCGAGCGAAGATGGTAGAGAAAGAGAGAGAGTGAGAGATAGATAGATAGATAGATAGTTAGATAGATAAAAAGTAGATAGATAGATAGATAGATAGATAGATAGATAGAGAATGAGAGAGAGAGAGAAAGAGAGAGAGAGGGAAGGAGGGAGAAAAAAGTCCGTATTATGTGAAAGCATCTTGTGGCGTAGACTAATAGCGGGACAGGAGGCCCGATAGTGTAGTGATTGAAACGCATGCTCGCAAAGGGGAGACACGGTTCACTCATGCCCGAGCATCAAATTTTTGTCAACATTTTTGGAACCGTATTAGTGTTTTCCAAATACCTTGCAGTTTGTCTTCAAAGTTTTGTCAGTAAATAAAGCTTTATCTGTGCGGAGCCATCCTTCTAAGGTCGCTTTTTCTTACATGTTTTCAAACATTAGTTCAAAGTCGAGCCGTACCACTTCCCTGTTTTTAACACTTGGTTCGCAAGGAAAAAAAAGTTACAATTCCGTCATTGTAATATTTTTTTCAGTCCTTTAGGTTCAGGGTCTCCTCTTTTTTCCAAACTTTGCGCAATTATTCGATAGCTCATTTCTCACCCATTCCAATTCTGCGCTTATTTTCTGGAAAGGCCTCTCTATTAGAAGCGAAAATGAAATTGAGTTTCACGCTGGTCAGGCAGTTTCTGCTCGGCTAAGGTGTTGGCAAGGACATATGGATGATATTCCGCAACATGATAACAGAAGTCATCGATGTGGATACTGTTGGTCTTTGAACCCCTTTGCAGACCGCCGTTGAAACAGGCGGTGTCGCACTGGCCGCTGGGCGATTGACCTTGCAGGTGGAGCATGTAATCTTCACAACATTGTATTCTCGTGACGAATTCAGACTTTTTTCGTCGCTAAAAAGGATGTTAACATGAATGAAGGATGAAATTTGTATGAAGAAACTTTAATAAGGCTATTTTGGCCGATCCATGCCATAACTTACAGAACAGTGACTTGTTCGCCAAAATGATACTACACATTGGAATACGATGCCATTCATGGATAATTCAGAGCAGCTTTTCTTATTAGTGAATCTTAGGCGTTGAGACTTCCATAGAGTTGTAGGGAAGAACTCTCTGTTTTATTGTCTTAGGTGACGTAACTTTTACATTGTCCACTTATATTCTGATATGAACTTTATTCATCGCTGCATCTTTTTTGATGATGTACTCAAATAGATGAGTCAAGTTCTATCAAGACTCGGTGCGACAGCGTATTAAGAGTTCTTCTGTATGAGTTCCTTTAGGAAATTTTCCATTGTAGAATATGTATTTTGAAAATACGCCTACAAAATGTCTCCGAATGAAGTATGGAAAAGAGCTCAGAATGCGCTGTTCTCCCAACTATGTAGCAGTCACATTGAAAAGTAAGAATCTCTTGTACAAGTGGACATTCTTTTTTCTGAAAATGTATAATATACCTCTGATAATAAATATTTTTTTATAACGGCAATAATTGTTCAGGATCAAAGATTTCCTTTATAATAGTAAGAAATCCGCTGTGCAATTAAAAAGCGCATTCCGAAATTAAAATAAGTACTAAAATCCTCATTGTCAAGCTTTCGAATGATTACTAATGGTCTAGCAACAAAATTTATTCCCGAAAAAAAAGCTAAGGATACGCAAGTTCAATCCATAGAATGCGACTGCACTCCACTCAATTCGTAATGAAAAGTGGAAATTTTGAGGATACCAGGGCTTTTTTTTTTCTCAAAATATGTTTGTCGAAGTTCCTTCAGTGATATTCTATCTTTTCATAACAATAAAGTTTCCTTATAGTCAAATTCGCTACGCAAACCAAAAGTCCGTTCTAAAGTTCAAACAACGCACTCTGCAAGTAAGACGTTATTTTTATAGTTAGTAGAACTTAGTATGGAAACCCTTTCACAAACCAAGCTTGATATAGAAATCGGCATTTCTCAAGTTTCGAATGACTACAAAAATATCGGCTAAGAAAATGATAAATATATAAGCTAAAAATATGTTTCCTTTCACAACAATGTAGTTTTGTCGGATATACGGATAGTACGATTTGGAATTAAAATGAAATGGAGACTTAAGCTATCGAATGGTGTCTAAAAGTCTGGAGAAAAATAAAACGAGAAATGCTTTTCTCCTAAGGGTTGAAAATTGAATTATTATCACCAAATTGTAGCGAGAGGAAGTTCTTGTAGTTGCAAATTTGTTCCGTTTACGCCAACTGCTAAACACTTGTTTTCCTCAAATATTCAGCCTTTGTTTTGATATATCTCGTGTTCGTTCATTATTTCGATCAACGATCTCATAAGTCTGTTTGAGGGAGAAGCTGTCATATTGCACGCAAAGATCCATTGAACTATCCAGATCCAAATCACAAGCCTGAGATGGCAATTGCGTTGACCGATTTCGAACTTCTTTGCAGTTTTCGCCGTGCTACGGAAATATATGAAAATCTCATTGGTAAACCTATATATATTTTTTTCCTCATGTCCTTAAGAACTGTTTTTTGAGTGGTTGTTCTCTTTCGTATTCTTTTTCTTACTTGCAGGTGCTCCAGAAGTTTTAGGACTTATAGGTGATTGTGATGACATTAAGAATCTTTTGTCTTACGATGAATCTGTATCTACCAAAACACTAGAAAAAATCTTTACAAAAATATGGAGCTCATCACCAGAAGCGATCACTAGAAGTGTTCATGACCTAGTCAGTCGAATCAAGAAAGGTGAGTTCTTCTTGAATTTTTTTAGTGCTATTTCTATCAGCATGGTAAGTAGGCGAATATTTCGCAACGATCGTTATTGAGTGTGAGCTTTTGGAAGATTTCAACTGGAAATTTTCTTTTCAGAAAAACCAAACACTTTGAATCAGCTGATTGTTCGATTGGACAAGGAGTTTCCTGGTGATTTATTTTTATCTTTTGTGCAGTGCAGTAGTAATTTTTATCTTCGCTCAATTATCAGCTTTTCTAATTGGAATAAATAGAAGGCAATATGAAGGTGTTAAAATGTTTAGGTGATGCTGGTGTATTTGCTCCTCTTCTTCTGAATTTTTTCTCATTAAGACCTGGTGAAGCAACATTTCTTCGGACCTAATGAACCACGCGCTTATTTATCTGAAGGTTATTGTTTTTCTTCTTTTATTATATATTTTTTTTGGGAGATAGAAAAAGCTGGAGAAAGAGAGAGAGAAAGAGAAGAGAGAGAGAGAGACAGAGAGAAAGTTCACTTGCAGTAGAACTTTCTTTTCTATACGATAAAGTCTTTCTTCTAACAAAGGAGCTTGTAGCGGAATGTAGAGAAGAATTCAAGAAATTTCTTATGGCTGATCTTTCCAACCCTTGTATAATTTCTATTGTCTCTCATTATGACCTTTTAAGAGGTGTTGCATCATAGCTTCACGCGGTTAATCGTATGAATTTTTTTTTTTTACATTTCTCGATGTCTTCAAATGTTATTATTTGTATAAACTTTTAAATGGTTTTGAAAAACAAATTTTTTTCCAGACCGTATTGAATGTATGTCTTGTTCGGACAACACAGTTCGGGCAGGTTTGACGCCGAAATATAAGGATATTCAGCTCTAGCTTGACATATATCATGAAAGATCCACCTATTTTCCCACATGAGGAGCTGGAGCCTGGTGTTGTTGTCTACTCACCACCTGTACAGGAATTCGCCGTGCAAGCTGTTAAGGTAAGATTGTATCGCCAAGGTTACATCTTCATTTATTGACTCGGATTTTGTTGACAAGTGATCAAAATTCTGTCATACTCCTCATATGGATGTTACGCTTTGAGCCCAGTAAGTGCATATAGTTTTACTTAATCTTTCTGGAGTTTATATTACGCTTTACCGTTTATTTTGAGGCGCCAGCTACTAAGTTCTTCACGGAATTGGCAAGTTCTATTGTCTCGTCATAACTGGACATGCTCGCTTCACATCCGGAGGAATTACCTTTGACTTTCGTCGTGGTGATGTTGTATTCTTCTCTGCTATGACAAAGAATGTTAGTATTGTTAACCTATGCTCGGATTTCTTAAGCTATCGTGCGTTCACTCCAAAACCATAATACCGCAGATATTCTATGTGGTTTGCACTCAAACACGCTTTGTTTTTTGTCTTTTGCCATTTCATTTGTTCGAATTCAATGATTTCTCTTTGGCAATTATGTTAGCCATGAGAATTCAGCGTTTCGCCTCGGAGTGAAATTTTCCCTCGCTTTTCTTTCCTTTTTTATTCAGACTTTTCCTTTTCCAAAACTTCTATGTTCGTTGGAAGTTTCTTGTTATGTTATGCTGATATGATCATATTACACTATGTTTTCTTTGACCCTGTATTGTTCCGTTCTGGTCACTATATCAGTCTTGTCTTGTTTAATGCTTGTTGCAATGATACACGCTGGTAGTATATAATGGAATGTTGCTTCCTTTTTATTGACAATCGGCAAATAGGAATAGTTCATGTTTATCTATCCTCCAACATTAGAATGTCAATGTGAATGTAGAGGTGTTCACATTTACGTAAAGGCTTTTGAATAGTAATGGCAATATTAAAACACTTATAACTTGTGGCGGAATGACACTAATCTCTGACAGTGGTTTCCTCTCAGCTGCTCTCTCATATTAGAGTACTTGTTTAGTTCTCAGTAAGCGAATTCATGGATAAGCTTAGCCCACTGCTGTAATTCACCGTTTAATAATCAACGACACTTATCGTGGTGTGACAAAGCGACAAAGTATTTGAGCAAACGATCCCCGACACGTAGTAGTGTGTTCTCGCTCTTAGCAAGGTTGGATTCCAGCCATTATGGATCGAATGGAAATTGATAGCTTTGAATATTAGATCTTTCAGAGCGTGATTGACTACGGCTACCAGTTCCAGCGACTAAGCTCTGTCGAGTGATTGTGAACGAGGAAGGAAGTAGAGACTCTCAGTTTCCTCAAATGTTCTTGAACTGATTACAAGTGTTTGAACAGGATTTTATTCGAATCTGTGGATAATCTCACTCAACTCGCATAGGACTCCTGATCCTTTTCTCCCCCTAGCAAGCTTACGATTGATTATTTGGTAGTGTATAAAAGTCAGTCAATATTTGCTAAGCAGTATTATAAGGAAATAATTCACTAGAGTTAAGAAAGTTCACTTAGTACGCGAGTGATATCATGAGTACAATTAAACATATTTTAAGCACCGTACATTTGCCCTACACTAAAACGGATCTTCTCTATCGATGAATACCCAGCCGGCCGGTCACGAGGCTACGCTGCACATCCCTCCTGGTGTGTAGGTGGAGAGTAATGCTAACTAGAAGCGACCCTGTGCTCAACTCATACGTGGATGCCAAGGGTGAACTGCGTGCTTCTGTTTTACCGACACAAAAATTGACACAGGGGACTGCTATGTCTCATTTTCATCGATTTGAAACAGGCCATCGATTCTGTTAAATCTGAAGCATTTATAGAAGCTTCACACGGCAGGGCTTATCCTTAGTCATTAAACATGAATTCCTCCGCATATAAGGATTTCGTAGCCAAAATATCATCATTCTTTAACGATATACTGCCGCTGTAAAAAGATAGACTCGAAAAGTCGAAAACATCTCACAATATTACTCGCTACTACCCTCCATAACTTCATATAAAGATAACAATGGTACAACACGGGAGTGAAAATCGATAGTCGACAATAACATCATCTATCATTTGCTGGTGAAATCGTTCTCATAATGCCGATCATGAACGAAGCTGGACCTATGTGTACTGTATACACCTAAGAGAATTGAGTGGTGAGCAAGAACACGGCCTCAGCCGGGAATTGAACCCTCGTTTCATCCACACCGGTGACGCGTGCTACTACCACTACACCACTAAGGCACATTTGCGCCGCCACTAATTCTTCAACATCTCCATGTTAGCTATCAGCCACCAACCTTCAACAGATTTGATCAGGAATGCGACTTCGCTATATAAACCCAGTTGAGCTGACAGCCATTGTAAGAACTGATACTCGAAATTTCTAGTATTGTTACGGCATTTTTAGCAGTTTTATGAGGCCGTATTTTTGCTCACCACTCAGTTCTCTTAGGTATATACGAAACATTATAAAACTGCGAAAAATGCAGTAGAACACTAGAAATTTTGAGTATGTTTACTGTTTTCGACAACGCTCGTGGAAAGATCGGCTTCCAAAGAAATCTCACGAAAACACGATTCTTGAGAACGGATCGGTTTTCAATTAAGACTCAACGGAATATCATTTCCGAATGCTTCAGTTACGTCTACATAGGTCAGGAAGTCAACATGATGAACGATTCCACTTCAGAGTTGACAGATCAAAGCGGGCGGCTTAGGTAGTGTTCAACCCCTAACGGACGGCTATAAAATCGCAGCGCGCAGAGCGAATAGCGCGATTTTCGTTGTTTGATTGAGACTTTTTTTTCGTCTAGGAAAAATTCTTGGATACTTGTCTTCTGCAGAGAAAAATACTGGTTTACTACGCAATCGTACTGTATTTGGCTTTCAAATGATTGTATTAGACTGTACAAAGGTGACCACAAGGAATTAATTATGCTTCTTCCTAGTTTTGTACAAAATCCAAAAGTCATTACAGTAAATGAAAATTGATGAACTGCTACTAATTTGTCAAAAATGATGATTCATGCTGTATTCGATACCTGTTCATCGAAAACCCCCACTATGACTAAAATTATATCAGTAATTCGTTTATTTGCAATTAATCAAAGTTCACTTACATGGGAAAAGGTTGAGAATTTATCTACAATGGAAGAATTCTGAGTGGGACACTTACTTGAGAAAGGCTGAGTACTTATGGATAGTGGAAGAATTCCGAGTGGGAAGGGACAACCGTCGTGGAATACAAGGCTTAGAACATCGGCATTATGCAAGCTATCGGTCACAAATATGTGTGTCCAGAGAAGAGTTCTCGGTGTTTTTCCTCTATCCCACCCATTTTCAAATAAAGCTATTTCTTGACCCGTTCTGAGGTTTTAGTAGTTATTTGACAGCTTGAATATCGAGAATCCGAAGGGGTGTTCTATTTCCACAATGGTTTTTATAATATAGTGTGAAGATGAAGTAAAATTTTCATTCACCTTTAGGCATCTTTCGCTGGACAGAGGCTCTCATTCAGACTTTAATAGACATTCGATAGCAAAAATCTCAGCGATCACAATGAAAACCTTGGTTTTTGAGAAGGACGTTTTAGTGCGTTGTCACAGCGAAAAGGTTATTGAGTTTCACACTCGGCGCCGTGTCGATAGCGCAGCGCAATTTACAAGTGGTGTGCGGTTAGTAACGAGTGTAAAACCCAATTTTCTTATACATGTAGCGACATACTAAGAACCATTTTTGAAAAAACTAGGCATTTTATTGAAATTGCTAAGATTTGCGCTATCGAGTGGGTATAAAAAATTGGGAGAAAAACCGTGCATAGCGAAAAATACTCAGACGTGCAACACAGTTTTGTTCTTGATGCTACAGCTCGGAAAAGAGACTTTTCTCAAAAGACAAGCAAGCCATTAGAATTTCGAGATTTGGTGTGTCGAATGGTTATTTAACGACGACTGTTTGATGCCAGTGTTGCACTATCCATCCACATACCGGTGGGAGGCATACGTGCCGCATGTGAAATGCAATCTCAATTCCAGTGTTGCTGCGCAATAAAGAGATTCTTTGGAAAACATAAAATACTAGTTAGTTTTCCGAGATTTGCGCAATCGAAAAACTGGTGATTTATTTGAGGAAAAGCCTTTTTGATCGAAAGATGCTCGAGTGTTGAATAACATTTTGTCTTTACTGTTACAGTGTAATATAAAAACCTAAAATAAAATAAAATATGCCTAATTCAGTATCTTCTTCTGTTTAGCCGCTCCGAGGTGTTATTAATAGTATTTATTGAATATCAGCGAAACATATAACAATACAGTTAATAATGCAGAACAAATATTACAACAGTCGTGGTGGCTTACGTTTCGGCAAGGTTCGCCATCTTCAGAGCCTGGCAAGGTCAAATCGATTCGCAAGTTATTAAATCAAGGGCCTCCATAATCCTAGCAGAAAACGTAAGAGATAAATTTTTGGGTCGCATAGGAATAACTTCATTTCAAAAACACTCACCTTTTAGATGTTTTAGGTCTTTCAATTAATCATTGAAGACCTGCCACTTGGAGTCTATGATAATATGAGACTGTGCCTGGCTCAGGTCGGGAATATCAGCCTGAGGTATGGAGCTAGGTCACGCGTTATTATGAGGCATTCCTCTTTTCGGTTCATTTTTGGGCCTTTGCTATGTATCCAAAAGGCTTCCAAAGTTTTGCGCGTGGATGTTTTCGATTCCTGTGCAAGGACCGTGAATTTGACGTCAAAATCTGCTACTTCATGCTTCTGTTCCTTATGCTTATGCTCTTTTCTGCGAAACCAACGACTGCAAAGTTTGCCCCAACGGCAGAGACGGCGACTGCATGAGGTCAGGTACAGTTTACCTGATCTCTTGCGAGGCATGCGGGGATGAATATATTGGCGAAACGGGTAGACCACTCTGCATCCGCGTAAAAGAGCACCTAGCTGGGAAACGTAACTGCGACCCAAAAACCCCACTAGGCACGCATAAGGAGCAGAAGCATGAAGGAGCAGATTTTGACGTCAAACTCACGGTCCTTGCACAGGAATCGAAAACATTCACGCACAAAACTTTGGAAGCCTTTTGGATACATAGCAAAGGCCCAAAAATGAACCGAAAAGAGGAATGCCTCATAATAACGCGTGACCTAGCTCCTTACCTCAGGCTGATATTTCCGACCTGAGCCAGGCCCAGTCTCATATTATCATAGACTCCAAGTGGCAGGTCTTCAATGATTAATTGAAAGACCTAAAACATCTAAAAGGTGAGTGTTTTTGAAATGAAGTTATTCCTATGCGACCCAAAAATTTATCTCTTACGTTTTCTGCTAGGATTATGGAGGCCTTTGATTTAATAACTTGCGAATCAATTTGACCTTTCCAGGCTCTGAAGATGGCGAACCTTGCCGAAACGTAAGCCACCACGACTGTTGTAATATTCGTGCTGCATTATTAACTGTATTGTTATATGCTCCGCTGATATTCAATAAATCATAGTACTAACACCTCGGAGCGGCTAAACAGAAGAAGATACTGAATTATTCAAACTATGCCGAGGTTAATAGATAGTCGGACCTGGGATTTAAAATATGCCTTTCAAACTACTGTGACTCAAGCTTACGAATAGCTACTAAAATGTGCAGAAGGAGTGAAAAGTACGATTTTTTTTAGACCTAGCTGCTGACAGGGGAAGTACCATATCACACGCAATGCATACGGGCCTCTTCCTGCACTTACACCAGTTACGTTATAGAATTACCTCCATATAGAGCTCTATCAGTAATGTTTAGTTCCACAAGATGTGCTTTCAAGCTACGTTCTCGCAGGACAGGCGATACAAATGCGCAATAGGGGTTGAAATTTTGTTTACTTCTTTGAAAGGACGTGGCATTACCGCTGGAAAATGAAGCACTCCAGAAGAACTAATCACTCTTCACATAAAAAAACCTTTGTAAAAAATTTATATGTGATATTGCGCTCTTTATGTAATGACAAGATACCCCTAACACATAAACTTCACCTATAATCACCAATAAAATATCAATGACGTCAAAGCGTGGGAGCGACATTTCAGGCGTGAAATGTGATCTTCTTTCTGCACTTACAGCGTTCTGCGATACCTTTCAGAAAATTAATTACCTCATCGAAATTTAGAGATTCAGGCTATACGATAACTAAATAGACTTGAACTTTTCTGTCAGTTTCTAGGAATAAAGAAATTTTCAAGCCGATTCACCAGCGCAGTGAGTTGTAGTTTTGCATTGAATTGATTGGAGATTTTGAGATTTGCACTCGGTTATTCTTCGTCTTTTCATCGGACAAAAAAAGTTCGTCAAAGTTTTAGTGATTACCCTATAGCTTGAGAAATGACGCTTATAAATATTAACTTAGTTTTTTCGAATTTAATAACAACTGTAGTGTCTTAATGAACTATAAGAACGGTGACCAAAAATTGCGTTTCGCCTTCGGAGTTCTTTGCATGTTACGATGTCGTTTATGCTTGAGTCTACAATATAGTTTTGGTAATCGTTTGATTGCTCCAAAGGTATGGAATCTAAAAGCTAATTTTTGGGACAAATGGCACCGAGGTGGTTGGAAGAAGAGGAGGGGTAGGAGGGTGGACGATCTCCCAGACTGGCACGAACTTAAATGATTGTGAAGCCGATGTGGGTTCTCGAGAAGGTCTCCATAGAACACTGGAGGGGTGAAAAGAAGAGCTCAAGCCTAGTAGCGGGTTTATTCGGGTCATGCAGAATTAGAATAGATGCTTAAGTCTTGTAGAGCGATAGAACACAGGTTCTTCTACAAATCTAATACGGAAATATGCGCGAAAATATAAGCCGTGTGAGATACTCGGGTTTCAATTTCACGCCGTTACTGACACTTAGAGGGCTTCTCGGTACTTGTTTGTTATAGGGTGAAAAATGAGGATTTGATCCTTTCCGCCGGACAAGGACACTTAATAAGAGTCTCTGGCTACTGCGCTACGCTCTCTTTCTTTGAGAAGGCCTTCTACCGGCGCCGCAGCAGAGAAAGGCATTTGTGCTTCACAGACGCATATTTCTGGCAAGACAGAGCTCTTTCCTCAATTTATAAGCGAGCATTCAATAGCGTAAGTTTTCAAGATTCCAACGCCATGCTTATTTTTCTGGAAAGACCGCTTCACTACACCATAGCAGTGAAAATAAGGTTGAGTTTCACATACGTGGGTATTAATTTTTGGCTAGTGTGTGAGCTGGGTGCGGACGGGTGTAGGGTGGTGGCCCTAAACTTCACTCGGCTATCGATCGATCGATTGATCGCATTGGCGTATTGCAAATGTGGAGTGCAATTTTTGCTCTCTAATTTGGTATTGAGAATTTGGAATCATGTCGTCCGTCGTCTTAAGTTTCTTGAGTTCAGTGCCAAACGGGATAGAACCTGTCGGTTGATAAGATCAGGCAGTAACGGAAAATCAAGTAGTAGTAGTGAGATGGTGTGTCGATCTAGGGGAGGTGAGAAGGTGGTAAGGTGACTTCCAACATTGGTCGTCGGCGACGTCCAGTGGGCTGTACGCCGACACCCCGGTGACGGACCGATCGATCGGGTGGTGTCCACAGATGGACGATACCGCATAGACGAGTGAATGACGAGATCATGAAATTAACATCGAATCAGAAGCTTAGCAATTTTACTTCATTTTAGCCATTTTACTTCATTATATTTACATATGAGCGCATGTGGCGCAGTGGTTAGAGGTGCCCTGCGTCGCACACGAGGTCATTGGTTCGGTCTCGCGCTCATGGCTTACCAAGCCATCCATCCCTCCGGGATCGGTAAATTGGTACCAGACAGGTCTCAGACTTGTCTGGGAGGGTAAGCAACACTGAGTCGGTTCAGCGGGAGGCCTCCGCGAGTCATTGTAAAGGTCAGATATGCATTCAGTCACCTCAAACGAAGTTAAAAATAGAATTCGAATGCATGGCGCATCCCTCAGGGATTGATCAACGCCGAGAGCTTTATCCTTTATCCTTTTTATATTTACATACTTGTTTTGCGGTGGAATTGTCTCGAGAGCAGAAACGATTGATGCTAAACGAATATCGTTGCGTGCCAAAACAAAATTTGAACTCTGGCGACATCTGCATCGCATCATCAATCGTTTCTGCTCTCGGGACAACTCCATAAAATTGATGTGTAAGTGAAATATATAAAAATAACCGTAAAAAGCTGCTCCACACGATCTCAAAAACAGAGACATAAATGCATGAAAATTATGAAGAAAAACGATGAAGTCCGGAAAATTTCTTGCCAAGTCAATATCGTCGTCTCTGATTTGAGTTTCTTTTCCTTAGTGTTCAATGTGCATTTGAGGTTTTTCTCAAAAATTCACTCAACTCACAATGTGGCATCGTTTGAGAGTTGTGGTTCCACTAACGATGGGCATCTTAATTTAGATCTCTCATATTATTTCGACAAATGAATTCCTGTGTATTTGCTGTCTCGAGTGAGAGGGAGAGAGAGGCAGGGAGAGAGAGAGAGAGAGAGAGAGAGAGAGAACGAAAAACGAGAATGAGAGAGAGAAACTATTGAAATGATTTTGATGAACAACCAGCAAGAATATAGTTGTTTCGGATCTCTCTAATTGTTTACAGCAAACTTTCTGTCACATATACGAACACCTTACAAGCTACGTCATAACATTTCTTCTCAAAATATGTTAAGCAGAATAGTTAGCAGCGTCCTTTCTCTCGAGAATGCTTCTATCGTTTTATTGTTGTGCAGTAATTCTCCTGTGTTCTATGTCCTGTATTCGGCTGGCTTTCATGTAGTGTTTTTGTTTCCAGGTACACGAAATCCTTTGTACTGCATTGGTACCACAAAAACAATGGAAAAGCTCTCAATTGACAAGGCATTGTTCTTATCAGCAGCCTTTCATTTCATTCAAGCTTCAACTGGAAAGCGATACTATTGGTTCAGGCTGATGTCAAAGGCAAACGAGTGTTGATTCGTGTGATTTCAGTGCCCTTCAAAAGGAAGAGAAAAATCACGAATAATCAGCGTATTGTGGCCGCATTACCGACAACAAAGGTGGGCTTGCTTGTGCTCTACGTAGCTCTTTGTGGACGCTAAGGGTCATTCTGTCCATCAGTTTCTCCGGGTCTTTTTTTTTTTGTTGAAAAAGGGCTTTCTATTTATTTCAGAAGTCAATCAAAGGCTCAAATTTGGGCAATTTCAACACTGTCTTGAATTTTAAAAGGCCTTCTTGGTGCGTTGTTGTTACAGCAAAAATAAAATTAGGTTCCATACAATTGGGTTTAGTGTATTTGCTTGGCTAAAGTTCGTCGATTGTCTTCTATTAAACAGTGCTAATATTCAATAGCACAATTCTCAACGACTCCGAGATTCAATTTGCTTTTTGAGAAGATCTCCATGGCGCGCTGTATGGTTTAAAATAAAATCACGCTTCACATTCCTTTTCATCCCCTTAAGAGTTACTAGGTCGTTCCATAAGTTCTGGCAATGCAGCTATAAACACGAAATTTGCTGACCAGAAGTGAGTGAAATTGTATGAATTTGCTATCGTTCAGTTGTACATTTTCAATGAACATTTTGATATGCAACTTATTTACACTTGCTTCATAATAGAGTTGTCTTAACAACAAATTGTCGCTTGCTAATTATTGCTTATACACGAATAGCGCCTGAGGGGAAGCTAATAAAACGGTGTGCAAGATGAGCGAAATTTGGGACGATAACACAGTCACAGAAATGACGGCGAGGAAGTGGTCTGCAAAGTTCAAAGCTGAAGAGCACAGCTTGAAGGATCAGTCGCGATCGGGCCGTCCTCAGGAAGCTTTCTTAATCTTGCGCGGTGCTTCGCTAGCATTTTCGCATGCGCGCCATTCGTGTTTAAATAGCAAGCGAATTTGTTAATACTACAGCTCCACCTCATAGTTATCATATGCAAGTTTTGTATTGGAATGTTCACAAGAAAATACACAAATAAAAGGTGCCAGAACCATGCAGCCATAATCGCTTCTGACTGATAAATTTCGTGTTTATTCTCTACTGCCGAAACCTATGGAACGACTCAATAATCATACACGAAAATAAATGAGCGTGTGGAGGAAACTTTGTCTTACCAAAGTAGTAGGAAAATTTAGACTTTTTCCAGAATTAAAGAATAGTTCTTTATTGAATAACGAATATCGTTCGCGACATGCGAAAATATAACAACTGCCTTCCGTAGAGAGGTAATCCCTTAACGAGTAGCCAGCGACCGCTGATAATTTTCATGATTGTATAAAAACGAGGATAAACGAAATCATGGACTACCTAACATGTTGAATTGCCTTTCTCAGCTGTCATCAAAAGTATCGGCAACAAATCTACGTATTGGCTTCGACATGCCTTAAATCAAACACGCTTTTTCTTTGTAGCTGTTTATTTGTAGCGTTCAGCTTTTTCTTTCGCTATGCTTTTGCATTCGACTCGTGCCGTCCTCACACATATTCCTGCTAAAATAATTTCTGCCTATTACAGCCTTGAGAGAAAACACTTGGTTTTTTGTTTGTTT
This sequence comes from Parelaphostrongylus tenuis, assembly GCA_019055375.1. Classification (NCBI taxonomy): domain Eukaryota; kingdom Metazoa; phylum Nematoda; class Chromadorea; order Rhabditida; family Metastrongylidae; genus Parelaphostrongylus; species Parelaphostrongylus tenuis. Next base: position 45,846 of record JAHQIW010001919.1, read on the forward strand.
GATTTAGATTTGTTCGGACGATTTAGTCTTACAACGAGGGATTATCAAAGGTGGTGCATTACCAATATCCTTGCCATATTTCCATCATAATAGGATTGTGTAATGTTAGAGGGACTTACATGCATGCATTTTTAGCATTTACAATGAACAAGCCTTCATTAATCTTATGGGGAGTGCACCTGAGATTTCTGCGCGCAGCGCGACGCAAGCGACACTCGATTTGCATAATTCAATTAGGGTTTTTTCTCTGTTTTAAGGAAGTTTTCAGGTCCCGTATTTCTTTGACAAATGACTATTTACTCTACATATTCATGTGCGTTTTGAACATATGCGACTCTTATATGTGAAGAAAATTTTGAGTGCGAGGCGTACATTATTTCCGCTCCATCAGCGCTATATCAAAACCTAGAAAACTAAAGACTGCCCTAGAATTATCAGGATTGGAGCTATTTAGTGTTCATCAAAAATTTCAATAAATTCTGTTCAGAGACTCCAGCTGAGCACGAGAAAGAATTTTGAGTATTTGCTGTTATTATTGCTACTACGACGCATTAAGAAGGTCTTTTCGAGAACGAGGTTCGCTGATTTTGCATGTTAGTGGTATACGTATGGTTCGACGATTTCTCCAGTCTCATCACTCTTACGTTCCACATACTAAAATCATCCGAGCGGGAACACATCACAACGCTTTTCAAGGGAAATATCGCGTGTTTGCACCGTTTTGCTTCAGTCCGTATCTTGCGGTTGTCGTTGTCAAAACGAAAGCTCAGTAAGAGGTATGTGGAAATATATAGTGAATCTCCAGCGAGGTTTCTAAAAATCTGTCAAATGAAGACTAAATACGTTATCAAAATTGCCGTTTTCCAAGATGTCGAATGAGTATCGAAACTTCAATAGATAATCTCTATCCGATGAAAAATTGAGGAAACAATCGTGCATTCCATGGAATGCACTCCGTCTCTAAGAGGTTAAGTGCAAGTTCAGTAATGGGTACAGTGTATGACTGGAAACACTACACATGTTTAACTCTTGTTTTCACTATCTTCGTTTATTTCTATGCACTTTATAGTCAAGCATATATGTCTCGCAGTGTACATTATTCTATGGTTTATTTCATAATTGTCACAATTTTCGGCTGACTCCTCTTCATATAAAACATACATTTGAGATCTTCACACTTGTATCAACTGTCGTCATGTTGATCTTTAACTGACGTTGGCCGGCTTCAGTAGGCCTTCCACTTTCCGCTGTCACTTTAATTTGTACCTCTACTTCTTCCTGAGTCATTGGGGAAACTAAGATTAATTCACATACACGAAGTGGTGTTTCTTCACGATTTTATGGGGTGATGGAAAGCGGGTCGAGGGCGGATGTAACCGTTTTACACGACCATCGATCGATTCTCCCTTTGGCTGCTGTCATACCTCCCTGCTGCACCTCACATAGACGGTCTTTCCAGAAAATAAGCACAGAATCGGAGTCAGCAAACATTATGCTATCAAATGATTACTAATGATCCAAAAAAGCTCTGTCCGGCGAGGTTAGAAGCACTAATCTTTTCTTACTCCTAGAGTCTATTTAGTCCTTCGGAACTTGAGTTATCAAATGAATATTAGTACCCGAACGAAGGAGTTTTGTCCAGTGTAATATAAGCGAAATGAGGAAAAATACGTGGTTTTGTGAAGCCTAATTTTATTTTGGATTTTGCAGTGAACGAGGTCGATTTTTATTTGTCCCCTCATAAGATCGTTTTTTTTTTGTAATGATTTCATTGAAGTGAGCCGACGAGGTCTCGCGTCTTTTTGGGACCATTCACTGGGCCTTGTTATCATGTGAATGTAATTTGGAATACAACATGTTTTCTTAATCCTGCTTGGTGGCATAAATGTCCTCTCTCAGTGTTTTGTCAATTCTCTTTAGGATGAGTCCAGTGAACAGCTTATGAACGACATGCAAGGAACAGATTGGGCGAAAGTTGCCGATTTCGTGTGCTGGTCTTCCGTTGAATAAGGACCGTGTATTGTGACATGTAACTTGTAAAGAACTGAGTTAGTGTGTTGGTGAGAACTGGCGCTAGTTCCTTTGAGTGTTTAGGTCTTTCTCTGCCTGTGTCAGGTTGTTTATCGATTCCTCACCGACGAAGAGACATCTCGCATTTCGGAGAGGAAAACCTATAAGTTGTCAAATCCATGCTTCTTTATTTCGAATAAAGTAGGAAGATGTCGCTATTGAAGAGGTCTGAACAGCATCCCTGGAGGATTTTTTTCATCTCTTCTTCGGAAGCTAGAACTGTTTTCCAGGAGTGTCTAAGTGCAGTAGTAATGGTTTTGTTATTACCTGGTCATGGGCATTGAGAATACTTTTTGGAACCTTTGCAGCTTTGACCCTTCTGCTGATATCATCCCCACAAAGCTCATTCTTTCGCCTTTCTGCAGTGTTTTAGAGATTCGGGCATAAGTCAGGGTTGTTCATAACTTCTACTATATCACGTTAGCGTATAGTTGGAGTGTTCTTGAAGACAGATGCTTTTAGAAACTTCTATTCTCTCAGTCCTCATAGCTCCAACGTGAAAAAGTTGATTAATAGGTGCTCGTATTCCTCTTCAGTCATGTCATTAACGGCACCTTTCAGACGCCTACGAATGATTTACACATGGCATTCCGTACATACACTAAAGCTTACGTATCTTTTGTAAAGATGCTTATTAAAATATTTATCAAACCCACTTCGGCCCTTCTCCCACTATGTCAAACGAGGAAAAGAAGGAGAATTTTACCACGAGAGGCGTCACTTTGATTGGAAAGAACTCATAAATTAGAGTTTTGCACGATAATACTCTCCACTTGGAAGCTCCCACGTTCACCATTGAGAATGGGGTTTTTGTAATGACCAATTACTATGCATGATTTTCGACATCATCATAGGCTGTGGTAGTCTCTCACTGTGTTCATTTCATTCGTCAGTCTCAATATTATGCTTTTCAGACGTTCTTTTGGGCCCAGTCTTTAAGTGTAAACCCGCACTTATGGCCTCTAAGAATGTATATTTATTTCTGTAGACCTTCCTTGATCCCAATTGGAATGCTTGGGTGACATCCCAAATATACATCTAAAAATAATGAGTGATTTGCACAACATTCGATCCCGGGCACAATTGGATTTGAACTCCCGTTTCACCCATATCAGTGACGCGTGCTACCGCTACTCCATCGTAGCCACTGCTTTGTTGCCACTCTTTCTTGATACGAACTACCAAAGCTGTCAACAATCATCCCTCAACGGGTTTTGATTTGGTGAGCATATATCAACAATCAGCCTAGTTGAGCTAACACTTTTGAAACTGTATAATCCATGAGAATTCCACATTTTAGCACTGTTTGGCTGTGTTGTGATGCTGAATTATAGGTTATTCCCAATTGTTTCAGCTTCCATATCTCCGTAGTTTTTTCAGTCACAAACGTGTCATTTTGTTCTTCAGTTGTTTTGCTCTTGACCTAGTGATAATCTGTGAGAGTTTTCATGGCATTCAGTCACCTGATTTTAAAAATTTTGCTTCAGTATTGTTTGGATAATGATGCAAAATCTGTCGTCCTCATGTCTCACCTTGGACGTCTTGACGGGAAGAAAAACATGAAATACACACTGGCTACTTTTGCGATGAGCTCAAGAAACTTCTCAACAAGTCTTTAGTGGTCAAAACATGTGCATTTTCTCGTGCTTGCCATGCGCACCCAGAATTTTTTCAGGGGCGTAAAGTTCTTAAATGATTGCATTGGTGCTGAAGTGGAATCGGCTGTTGCTGATCCAGCTCCCGGTTCTGTCTTTTTTGCTCAAAAATCTACGGTTCTATGTTGAAGAGGAAAGCGAATATGTAAACGAAAAAAAATGGAAAGGTACACGAAGATGTGATTCAGAGGAGGAATATGGTTTGTGCATGGTCTTTCTTTTTTTCTAGTGGATTTTGATTTTCAGGTTAAAGCTTCTCCCGAAGCCATTGAGAAGTTTCGCGCTTCGTTGACCAAACTCGGTGATATCTATGTCAACGATGCATTTGGAACTGCATATAGAGCTCACAGGTTTATAACTTGTCTTAGCTGTTATGACCAAGTGATCGATGTTGCGTCCAAGAAACACATAGGTTTTCAGTTCAATGATTGGTGTGAAACTGGATGCACGCGCTTGTGGATTTTTAATGAAGAATGAACAAGCATACTTGGAAAGATTCGTAGGATCTCAAAATTTACTTTACAGATGGTACATTCATAAATATTCTACTCTAGGCGTTATATAACCCTGCCAGACCATTTCTGGCGATTCTCTGTGGTGCAAAAGTTTCGGATAAAAATCAGCTCATCAAAGTTATGGTTGACAAGGTGTGCTCAAATCGATCTTTACCATTCGTTCTTTCTTCATATCTGTTAATGAGTAGGTTGACGAAATGATTATTGGTAGTGGTATGGCCTTCACATTCCTCAATATTGACCAGAACGTCGAAATTGAGAAATCGCTCTTCGATTAGGAGGTTAATAGAAGTCTTCATGTTCCACATACTTTCGTTTGATCTGAAAAGGTTGCGCCAATCAGGTACTATATTTAGTTAAATGATATTCAATGTTCAAGGGTGCCAAGATTGTCAAGGATTTGCTGGCTAAGGCTAAGGAAAAGAATGTGAAGATTCATCTGCCTGTTGATGTTGTTGCTGGTGATAAATTTGCTGAGGATGCCTCCTCTAAAGTGGTCACTCTTGCCGAAGGAGTTCCTGCAGGTTTGTACATTAGAGAACTTCGTAGATTATCTAATTGTCCTGTCTTCATACTTTTCAGTGCGACTGGTAGGATTATTGTAAGCAAGTAATATGTTGTTATATGAATTAACTCGTTTTATTATAATATTAAAAACTTTCCAGAGGTTCTTTATTGAAGGAAATAACATTCCTTAGTTCAAACTCATTTTTCTTTTTTGGAGGCGTTATATCTTCCAAGCGATGCTATCAAAAATTACACTCCAGTAAGATCCAGTGACTTCATGGATACTGATTTACTGTGTCACTGATTATTTCACTAGCTCAAAGGCTTTGTGTAGTTCCATGGAGTACATTTGATCGCTGGTAGTAATTCATACCACTATTGGCAAAGTCTGCTCATTTTTCGAGTTCAGTACGTATCTTCGGGTCAATATTTCTCATAAATTTCACCTTTTGAGCCATATGGATTGGACGTAGAACCAAAAGTTCGTAGTTATTTGCTAAAGTTATTGGTCGCGCAAAAACAGTTGTATGGAATGGTCCTCCTGGAGTTTTTGAATTTGTGAAGTTCTCGAAAGGAGCGAAGGCCATGATGGATGCCGTAGTCAAGGCTACTTCTGGCGGAGCTGTTACGATCATTGGTATGAACGCTTTCTCGTACATCACGTCACTGATGTCGTATTTTAGTAGAATTCCATCAGTGAATATATTATTCAGATGGTGGCGATACCGCAACAGTCTATAAGAAGTACAATACTGAGGATAAAGTAAGTCATGTATCTATCGGCGGAGGTGCTAGTCTTGAACTCCTCGAAGGTAACTTATTCGTTTAAATGCGATAAAAGTTTGAAGACATAGCCCGGTTTATGTGTATCATTTTAGTGAAAGTGCTGCGTGCAGTTGAAGCGCTCTCGCCTGCTGTTTGAACACCACCTTTTTAGAAATATCTCCACAGAGATTTTAAATTTACCGTATAGTTTTCAACGTATGCCTTGATCACCGGTCCTAACAAAACCTGTGGACTTACAAATCGTAGTAAATCCTCTATTCTTGGTGATAAATTATGCTTTCGAGAGTTTCTAGTTCAGTGATTGTTGAAAAAGACGTATTACTCCTTCACTGAAGTTCTGTATTCATTTCACCTATGTTATGGCGGTGTGAAAGTGCGAGGCCTACTCATAATTTGTGTTTTGTGGTAATGAGTCTAATTGCCTCAAAAGTGCACAAGTTTACAATTCGAATTTCTCTGATTGACCAGTTTTTTCCACGTGTAAACCTCGGTGAGGACTTACATGCGGACACTCCGAATAATATTTTGTAAGTCGGAAATGGTATACTGAGTCGTTTCGAAAAACTTGCATATGTGATTTACTCAAAAAAAGAGCTGAAGTGAGGTGCTCGATGAGGATGTACGCCAACAAAGTCCATTTTTCCCATTCCCACTTCAGAGCTATTATGGTGTAGTTGCTTAACGAGCACAAAAAACACTGAGGTGCTGTGCCGTGCTACAGGTCTACTATAACTCGCTACTTCGCAAGAAAGTGTCCTCTACTTGGAAGAAGTGAATATTTGTTGTGGATGTCAGGTGAATTCATACGATTCCAGTGAAGCTCGCGGTGAAACATAGTCGTTGTAGAGTGTGGAAGCGTGGTAAATCGGGTACTCTCCATGTTTCTCTCTTAAGGACCGCCTAAGAATTGACTACTGCCAGGAATAACCGCAGGCGACAGGACACTAAATAGTGATGATCTTCCACATGTTTATTCAGAAATGAGAAATATGTTGAAACTACAAGTTATTTGTTTCAATCGCGCCTCACTATTACCTCGTGGCAAAGTTTCCTTATAAGTTTTCTTGCTTACAATCATTTTTTTGTACAGGGAATTACAAAGAAGTCTGACCGTCAGACTGGTGGTCTTCCTATGCTCTTTTTGAAATTCCACGGAAACCGTTTGACCATAGCACTTGCCTAGCCGATTAATGTACAATAATTCGTATGTGGTCACTTCACTCGACTCTTATTTGCTTTTAGATCATGTTCGTGTACCACATTCGACGTTCTACATTTCCCTCTCAGTCGCGCTATGCGGATTGATCATACTATGAATGATGAAATTTTTGGTTTTACAGGCAACTGTATAATATCGCTCATAAATTTTGTAAAGGTGATTGAAGAATATTGGCTTCAGTGTCGCCTCACCTACTTCCTTGATATCCTTACAAGTTTCTCAAGTGAACCGCTTTGTTCTATTCACTGGTTGGGCTATCATTTGTTATCTTGGTCGCTAACTCGTGTCTCGCATCAGACCATAATGAGAATTAGTTCGACAAGTTATGTTGTCGGTATCACTTGCTAAATCTTTGATATTTCCGTTGCCAAACAGCACTTATGATACTAGATCAAACAATGAAATTGTTATTCTTTCTGGTGATGCTAGTGTGCGATGAATTTACTGCTATTTGATAAAACAGTTACACAGGTTTTTCACAAGTTTTCGAGAGATTAAATGACCTGGGATCAATATTTATTATCAACAAATAAAACTACTCATTTTCGTCTATCAGTGCCGTCGACGTCGACGACGTCGAAGCTGTTAATGATTCGGATGACGGGCAGATTGTTGGCGATGGTTCTGAATACATGGACTCCCCGCTAGCTGAATAAGATAATATATAGTGAGCGATTAAGAGTAGTCGAGATATATCGATAGTCAACAAAGTACTAAGAAAATTTTATATGAAGTGTATAGAACGTACACCATGAGGGCGACGAAGGAGCCATCGCTATTTCTGCGGACGATGATGAGATGGTGGAGGACGACGATGGTGAGGTGGTGGAGGCCATCTCAGCTGCTTCTGCAGCCGCTGGGTCGACCTCCTCCATTTTGGAGAGAATATCGGCTTCTCGAAGATGTTCCAAGCAGGGCTTTCTTGGGGGAGGCTCCATGCCTAAAGAGGATTCGGCTGAATGCTTAAAAGAAAATGATGATGGACTGATGAATCTCCTTTTCATATCCAGCCTTGTAATTGTGCATGAATTATCTTAACGTCTTGAATGACAATGAGGTGCTACGATAGTATACCAATCCTTATCACTAAGTGATAAGGATTTATTGTGAATTTGAATGACAATGAGAGGTTGCTGTGGCAATTGTTTAGCTCTCTACAGCTCATTTCAGAAGAATAATACGTCTTTTTAAAATATACGTGGTGATTCAGCTATTATGTCTTCGGTAACACAAGATGGCTGACCTCTATAGAAGCCACGCCATTCTTAGGACGATTCACCTTGTATGTTGAAATTTCAAGCATGAATCAATCAGTTGATCCGAAATACCGCTCTTTGTGATTTACTTTTCTAATTACTTTTTGAACTTAGAAAAGTCGAGCCGAACAACAGAACGATGACCTCTATAAGACATTTCGCAGTGCTTCTACTGATTCATGGTTACTAAATAAATACTGATTACGATGCAAATAAAAATCGCTTTCAAACAACACGCTCATACGAAGGGCCAGGTTAGCCGTAGGTTATGATGTCAGGAGTGTGCTAAGCTTAAAAGTGCAGTCCTCATGCTCATATAATTGGAGAAGTCAAATGATTTGTAATTTACTTGATAAAGTGATTGCACAACTTCCCCCTAAGTTCCTCTTTTGCGGCATGACAAAGTTGTACCTCAATGCTCATCTTCAAGCACGTAAAAAAGTAGACTCTAGTGTGCTTCCATAACTATTAGTTTCAATTCGAGCAGAAAAAAAGGAACGTTGTGTTGGTCATGTAAGGAATTATAGTATTTAATATCTGTCTGCGGAACAAAGCTGCTTCACTTAGAAGATTATATCGTAAAACACAAAAAAAGATTATCTAAAAGATGTTGAACATTGAGATGTTGAAGAATGAGTGGTCGGGCAAATGTGCCTCAGTGGTGTAGTGGTAAAGCACGCGTTCCCGGATAGGATGAAACGTGGGTTCGATTCCCGCCTGAGGCCGCGTTGTTGCTTACCACTCAATTCTCTTAGATATATAGAAAGCATCATAACAGTGCGAAATGCATTGAAAAATACTATTAAAAGATTATCTGTTGATAAATTCTTCCAAGTTTTCAATAATTACACTACGTCGACCCTGTCAATATGTCTCTGACCTTATTGTGTCGTATTACTCTGAATTTTCAATAAAATGAGTCTAATGCGTAATAAAGAATAGAACAATTCAGTGATGTAGATATAGGATAGTAATCGCGACGGTTCCAGTGCTCCTGAATGGCCTTCTAACATAGTTTTAGTAGTTATTTAGAAGCACAAAACAAGGTAATTCTGAGGCAAAATTTGGTTTTTGAAGAGATTTTCACAACGCGCTGAAGAGCGAAAAGAAAGATTGCGCTTCGCACTCTGGAGTTTATGCTACTCATAATGCGTTTATTCGCTAATATAAAGTGAAAATGGAAGCTTAAACTCATAGAGTATTAAAATGAAGTCTTTTTCAGAACGTCAACGTAGAAAAGTCTAGTAATTTGTTATTAAACGGATAAAATTTTCAAATAAACAGCATAAATACGCGCAACAATGCGAGCAGAGTGTGAAATACAATTTTGATTTAGCTGTTAGAACGCACTTACATGGACATCTCAAGAACGAATGCAAAAATAAAATTTCCAAGATCCAAGCTTTTTAATGATCACTGAAAGTCTGGAAGAAGCAGAAACTTTGCCCTTGAGTAGATGGAAAACGATGTGATAGCCGACATTTACTCTTCATTGTTACAAATATATGCTTCTAAATGCAGTTTTAGCTACTCGAAAAGCCGTCACCCGATTTAGAACGCCGTTCAAATCAAAAGCATGAGGTACAGAAACTATGTAATGCCGAAGAACGACAGTATCTTGCTTCTTGTTTGTTCAATATCTTTAAACGCCTTTATGAGTATATTAAACATTTTATTAATCGGATGATGCCTCTTTAGTAAAACTGACTGTTGCCGTATTGACGCCTCCTGCTCCTTACTATTCTGTTTTTGTAATAAATAGTAATCACTGCTACTTTTTCTGTACATTTTAACGCATTGATTGATGTGTCTAATGCTGTCTTACATTCATTTTGTAGCTTCTTTACGCCTACCTCGCCTTATGTAGCTATCGTACCACGTGTACTAAACTGCTCTTAAAATTTTTTCTATGTGAACAATGGTCGACGAAGGGTACTTCACTTTAAAGGGTCTGTATCAATTGAGGAATCGGGTAGATACGCTTTTGCAACCATTCTTGGATCCTATAGGGGTGATGAGTTTTTTCGCTTTGCAGATTTCTAGTGGAAATTCGATATTTCGACTTTCGTCGACTTCAATATTACATTTTTTTTCTTTTAGAAGGTCTAGTTTCGAGTGTTTTCTTGAGACCACAGCTCAAAATTCAATATCCCTTGCAATCATTTTTGAGGCACGCATGTCAGTGGTCTGTCAGTGAGCGCTGGCTTATAGAGCCCGATACACGTGTTTCGATCTTGCGATCTCTTCAGTCGATCAGTTACCCTTTCTCGTATTTTGCCAATCCTTTTTCTTTCATAAGAGTGCTAATGACCATTTAAAAGCCGAGATTTCTGGTTACAGCCCCACGTCGGTAAGCTTTCGAAACACCTTTTTATAACACTTCAAGATCAAAAATGAAACTAGCCTCAGATGCGCATATTTTTCGCAGGACAGAGCTTTTACTTTGGATTAGTGATTATTCGATAGCGTAATGGTTGATGATTCCAATGCCGCGTTCATTTCCTGGGAAAACCGTTTCTCTGCAGTGCGACAGAGAATAAGCTAACTTCACAGAGGCGAGCAAAGGGATCTCTGGCCGATTTACGTGTCGATGAGTGAGGCGACCACGTTAAGCAACGCCGTCGATTTTCGAGTTTATAAACGCATAGAAAAATATCGCCTCAGCAGTTCACGCGGCCGCTTCACCTATCGGCTTGCTCGCGTAAGTGAATTCTGCATATATTTTTTATTGCATTTCTCGGTGAAAAATATGACACGTGAACTAGCCAAAGACCATTCTGGTCGCGCACGCGGGTTCAACTTATTTTATCTGCTGCGTTGCAGAGAAACGGTTTTTCAGGATATAAGCATAGCATTGGAATCACCAAACATTACGCTATCGAATGATAACGAGTCGAAAGAAAGAGGAGCTCTGTCTAGCGAGATATCCATGCTTGCACAACGCAAGGAATTTCCTTCCTTAACAACATCGAAAGAGTGAAATTCGACAATTTGGGGCTGTAGCCAGGAATCTCAGCTTTCCAACGATTACAAATACTTCTATGAAAAGCTCCTGCCTAGAAAAAAAGGTTGGCTTTTCATCTGGTGCCCTTGTAACCACAGAATATCAATTTTATTTATAATTCCGATAGGCTCTGAGCGTTGATCAATCCCTTGTAGGCGCGCCATGCATTCGCCGTCAGTTTATAGCTTCGTTTGATATGATTGAATTCATATGTGGCCTTTACAATAACTTGCGGTGGCTAAACCATATATCAAGTCACTTCGCCATTCCCTCAAACAAGTCAGGCACCAATTCAGCTACACCGACACGTTACGAGACTTGAAGTGAACCTTGGGGCGCGGGACCGAACCAATGATCACGTGCACGTCACGAGGGGACACAACCACTGCTCCTTACGCGCTCCTATTTCATGCTGACATCACACAATGACAAGAGAAAAAGTCAAACGAGGAGCATTCGCGTAAACAACAACAATAGCAACAACGCTTGAAAAAGGGAGTCACCTTGTGTGAAAAATCGTCGTAACACATTGGTGACAATGAACGGCGCATTCAATATTAACATTTTTCTAAAGTAGATCAAATCATCGATTGACACAAGTGCAGTGTGAGAACGAAAAATCACCACATTACGACGCGATTCGGTGATACAAGCATCGAAAGTTAGCGTAAAAACATGATCTACTCATTGGAAAATTGGGAGTGATGACGTCATCGTGTTTTAAAGACTGGAACATGCCACCAGCTCGTCGATCGGACGACTAAGAGGAATTTGTCGTCGTCGTCCGACACACCAGTGTACTAATGCCCGGCCCGATATTTATGTGGAGTAACGTAATGCGCAGAGGATATATAGCGCAGTGGTTGGTGATATAGTAGGTCGCGAAACGCGTAGATAAACAAAGCTCTAGTTTGATCCCTTAGCGCAATACACTCTTGCGAACAATGAAACGGCGCCTTGCGCGCCGCTCTATCTTGGTTATCCGATCCAACGTTGGAAGGAAAACCCTCTTGACCAGCATTCTGTGACATTGACTAGGAAGACCAAGCCATCCATGCAAGAAACGGTGGGATCCGCATAATAAAATTGTGATAGCGGACCCTACGAAATGAAAGAAGAATATTAGCTTCGCTTTATGTCATTACACCATTTTACAACGCTGTGACCTCCACACAAAACTACGTTTCAGACGTTCATAGTTCTCTCCGCACAGAGCTCCTCAATTAGACTGTTAATAATCATTCGATAGCGAAATCGTTTCTTGAGAAGTTCAACGCTATGCTTATATTCTAAAAAGGCCGTTTTCTGCAACACAGGAGGTAAGATAGGTTGAATTCGCAACCGCTATCAAGGGGGTGTTTGGCCAATTTACGTGCCTGTACATGGGGTGATCACGTGAACTGCTGACGCGATACTTCTATGTGTGTTCATATGCCCGAAGCATCGATGGTCATCGCGTCAGCAGTTCACGTGGCTGCTTCAAACACACTTATGTGGGTTGGCCTAACACCCTCTTAAATGTGGATGCGACTTCAACTTATTGTACTTCCTTTGTTGCAGAGAGACGGTTTTTTCAGTACATAAGCATAGCGCTGGAATTAGGAACAAATAAGCTATCGATGATTACCAGCAGTCTGAAGAATTAGCCATTTCCGGCGAGTAATATGCGCGTCTGAGACAGTTTTGTGTGGAGGTCATAGCGTTATAAAATGGTGTTTTGAAAAATTGGCGACGTGGAGCTGTGGACTTGAGTTTCAACTTTCAAATGGTTACTAACATTCCTATGAAAAGTTCTTCTCCAGCAGATGAGATCGATTTTTCTTTGTACCCTCATAATCAGAAAAAACCCGTGACGATAGCAGAGCGGTGTAATTTCTAGAGAAACGTAAGAAGAAAGAAAGAAAACTAAAGCTGTCGTCACTTGTAATTAAACTGTTCGGGACAGCAAATGATCTATCGCCTAGCGCCATTTGTAAGCGATGTGGAATTTTTGTTATATGAATAGAATCTATTCTCCGTTTTGGAAATAAAACGTTTGTATTTCGCGAAATCTCTTGATACTACATTAATTTCTCTGTAAGCTGGCTTTTCGTGCATATATAACACTTATGTGGAAACAAAACCGCGAGTGTAAAACGTAATTTTCTTCCTGCTCTCACAGTGATCTATAAGAATTTTTTGAAAAAATAATGAAGATATCAAAATCGTCGAGATTGGGTTCATCGAATGACTAGTAAAAGTTTGGCGAAAAGCTATCCACAGGCCCCAGACAAGATGGAAGACAAACTCTTGTCGTTGATCAATCCCTGATGGATGTGTCGTGCATTCCTCTCCAACAATCAACTTCCTTTGAGGTGCTTGAATCAACACCTAACTCTTGCAAGGACTCACGCTAGTCTATCAATGTATCAAGTCAGTGCAGGCTATCTTCTTGAGCAGGTCTGCTACCACGTTACTGAGTCCCTATTATTTAACAGGAGAATATCAGATAACATATCGCTCCCCAAAGCAGGATACGGTTTTAAACGATACGACCGAATTTGCTAGATAATGATAAGAGGATTTCCTTCTTTCTGCTTTCTCCTATGATCTAGTTGAAGATTATCAGATAACATATCACTCCCCGAAGCAGGATACGGTTTTAATGATACGACCAAATTTACTAGATAATGATAAGAGTAATTCCTTCTTCCTGCCTTCTCTTATTATCTAGTTAGAAATTATCAGATAACATATCACTCCCCGAAGCAGGATACGGTTTTAATGATACGGCCGAATTTACTAGATAATGATAAGAGGAATTCCTTTTTTTTTTAATTTCCTTATCATCTAGTTCGAGATTATAAGATAACATGTCACTCCAGAAAGCAGGATACGGTTTTAAGGGTATGACCGAATTTACTAGATAATGATAAGAGGAATTCCTTCTTTCTGCCTTGTTTTATCATCTAGTTAGAATTCATCAGGTAACATATCATTCCCCCATGAAGGAAGATACGGTTTTAATGATACGAACGAATTTATTAGATAATGATAAGAGGAATTCCTTCTTTCTGCCTTTCCCTATCATCTAATTAGAGATTATCAGATAACTTAGAGAATTGAGTGGTGAAGAAAAACACGGCCTCAGGCTGGAATCGAACCCACGTTTCATCCTATCCGGGGACGCGTGCTCTACCACTACACCACTGAGGCACATTTGCCCGACCACTCATTCTTCTACATCTCAATGTTAGCTATCAGCCACCAACCTTTGACAGTTTTGGTCGGGTATGCGATTTCGCTTTATAAACCCAGTTGAGCTGATAGCTATTCTAATTACTAATACTTTGAAATTACAGTATTTTCACTGCTTTTTTCGCAGTGTTATTATGTTCTTATATAACTTAGAGAATTAAGTGGTGAACACGAACACCTTGTTGAGTGTTTTTGTTCACCACTCAATTCTCTAAGTTATCTGATAATCTCTAATTAGATGATAGGGAAAGGCAGAAAGAAGGAATTCCTCTTATCATTATCTAATAAATTCGTTCGTATCATTAAAACCGTATCTTCCTTCCTGGGGGAATGATATGTTACCTGATAAATTCTAACTAGATGATAAAACAAGGCAGAAAGAAGGAATTCCTCTTATCATTATCTAGTAAATTCGTTCGTATGATTAAAACCGTATCCTGCTTTGGGGAGTGATATGTTATCTGATAATGTACAGATAGAAATTAGGGACTGCAGAAAGAAGGAATTCCTCTTATCGTTATCTAGTAAATTCGTTCGTATCATTAAAACCGTGTCCTGCTTCGGGAAGTGATATGTTATCTGATATTCTCCAACTTTTGCCACACATAAGTTGTGTACTACTGATAATCTCTGCGAATACACACTGAGATACTACGTCATAACAAAACGATACCGCCCTTA
>JAHQIW010001924.1:0-13627 GCA_019055375.1 Parelaphostrongylus tenuis
TACTTCCAGTACGGCTTCTCCAAAGTTCTGATACGCGAAAAATGGGTGAATTCTTTGTGAATGACTTGTGGAGTGCTTTCAGCAAACGAAGATGATTATAAAAGCTTGTTCACTACTCTTTTTAGGTACGATGATTGGTGCGACATCATCCACTTGTCCGGAATTTTCTCTTTAAAAAAGTAAGAGCGTGATTCACAAAGTTTTATCGTACTCGATAGAAAATTCTCATAGCCCATTAGCAATCATTGTATTTGACCGCCTACTGCGGTGTTCTGATGGTACAATACACCCAATAGTGTAGAGTGATGTGCAAAAACGTTTGCGTCAGCTGGAACTCGAACCCTAATTTCACTTTTTGCGGGAGCGCATGCCGTTGCCCTACCGACGCTCGTTTTGCACACCTCTCTTTCTATGCTACAACGCGTTATCTGTCAACAGCTAACCGTCTACGGTCTGGCGTGGGCAGCTACTCAAACCCACTTATTCTCAGCAAACGACAACGGCAACGGTTCAGCACGCGAACCCGTAAGGAGTGAAATCTGGGATCGAGTCCTAGTGACGCAAACATTTTTGCACACCACTCTACATCATTGATTTTATTCATAGTAACGTTCCAAAAAAAAAACCACGCGATAATTGTATTTTAGTTGGAACGCAGACGAATTCAAGGAGTGACATGTCTTACATGCTTTGGTTAAGTGACATATGTCTTCCCCGTGCGAAAATAAATCACTGCAACTACTTGCAGCTTTGCAAACACCAACGGTCACTTTGTGGAAAAGATAAATTAGAAACTTAACGAGAAAGTTTATTCATAAACAAAGTATAGTGAAGATGTAGACACTGATTCTGATAGGAAATAGATTTGAAGAGAGAAGAGCACCAATGTCCTAAAGCGTCAAGGGACCTGAGAAATTCAATCGACTCAATCTAGTCATAAACGAAAGCAAGATAATAATCGTCTTCCGACGTTCCAATTATACGACTACTGCTCAACAATTACTTCGAAATTTTCCAGTTCTGTATATGTGAGACCGAAAATAATATGGCTACTATGACACAATCGATCATGATAGCAACGATAATGTAGTGCTCATAGTATCCCCTTTCACTCTCACATGTGATGTCAATGTCAATTTTACAACACCGAGAGCAATAATAAAATCTTTAAGAAAATCCTATAAGGAAAATGCGAAGCATTTTGAGTTTTGAAGAGTAGATAGAACTCTTTATCATCTACTCGCGCACGTTATAGACACAATGAAAGCTTTACTTGCTCCGTTCACGTCTCTTAGAAACAACGAGAAGGTGAGATAATGTGTAAATTGTGCTTTGTCTAAATATATAGATGGAGGTGTACACTCTTGTTGCTCCTCTGATAGAACCGATCAAACCAAAAACAAAAAGCACATAACCTCTGTTCTATTCTGGACCTAAACAGAGTACGTTCAAAGGGCTTCGTATTGTCCAGCGGGTTACATAGACTGATATAAGTGAAAATCAAAAGCACAAGAATATCTGGCGAGTTGTTGACAGTTGAGCATTCACTTTAGGTGTATTGGAAAGCGTGATATACCTAAATGACGCTACCATCTCTTTTCAAATTGAGTCATACAAGCTTTTATGTTTCTTGGAACATAATCGGAAAGAGAATAAAGTGTTTGACTTCAGTCAAGATCCTCGTGGTTTACGCCATGCACTGAACTCCATTCGTAGCATAATAGGAATGACCGAACTCATATCTGGGTAATGAATGGCTTGCTGTGGCATACTGATATACAAAGTCAGTACTGTTATTTTCACAGAAAGCTCTTTCACCAATTTGATAACACCGAAGCGTGTGATCGAATCAGAGATCGATCCATTTTTTTATTTCAAGGGACCTCCAATAGCCACATTACGATATTTCTCGAAAAGTAGTGAATGTTTATCAATTACTTTTTCAGTGTTCACGTACAGTGCGTATATAAGACGTTTTCATCAGTAATTTAATGATCACGCTTCCGCCACATGAACCTTCCATACATTGCTCACACTGAATTGAGCATTCAGAATTCGCTGCTAATATAGCTTTTATGTGATATATTCAACTTGCTTTCTTAAACAGAAAAGTATAGATCGTTGGATTACATGTGGCGTCGTTCGAAATTCTCCATGACAGCGATTAAGATGTTCAGAAGCTGGGCTAGTGTTAGGTACCTGGAAAAAAGCGAAAGAGTTCTCTGAAAAAGTTCTTATAAGCGTAAGGGATAAATATGTACTTGATTCGCGTGAACAAAAGCGATTCTACGAAATACAAAAGAATCATTCTACAGTATACAGTTGCGTCCAAATGTTGAGATGAGCTAGCATAGCTCGTAAACAGCAACGCATGCAGCACTTCGATTCTTTATTGTACCCTCGTACATCGAACCACTATGCAAACGAATTAAGATTTTGCACATGCACAAAGATTTTAATCAGAAGTCGGTTTTTGATAATCACTAGTCATGTGACATGAAGTACCTGTCACGAAATTGATAGTGTTTTTTTCATAAAATAGTCCACTAAGCAGACTTAACACTTACGTCCCCATCACCATACTCGGTAATGTACTGCCTTTGATGGTGTTTTGTTATATAGGCGACAACCGCATTTTGTAGCTTGTTCATGTGACATTCATGAGCTGTGAGATACCAGTCAATGAGTACGTTCATTTCTTCATTATGCTAGAAGTAAGGTTTCCAAAAAAAATCAATCATCTAGTCACAAGGTGATCTTCACCACGATTTTCTGGTCAATTCTGCTCTCGGAAAGAAATTCTTTGAAGCAAAATTTTACGATACACAAAGACTTTCCATTAAATTGTTAGTAGATACTCGAAATCTTAAGTCAAAAGTCCGACTATTCCAAAACCTCGGCATGATCGAAGAAATTTCAAATTTCTCAAGAACTCTCCTTTTCTTTCTTTAAAACTTGCACGAGGTTGGTAAGTTTTTTTTTTTCTCAAAACTCGATGGCTAACGTTTCGGCGGCAACGTCTTCGTCAGAGCATTGACTTATAAATCATATCATATCCGATTACCCGGTTAACGTTTCGCAAGTATCAAAAATCTAACAGAACAGAAATCAACAGGCTAGATTCTGAAAAACTCCACCTTTTGTTGCTTTTAAGACTAATCTTGTTTGACACGATCTACAAAATACCGCACTCATAGTAGAAGATGAGTTTGAGAAAAGATGCAATTTTTCTTGTTATGTTTAGGCATTCCCCTCTCCAATTTATTTGCGGTCGTTTGTGGTTTATCCAAAAGGCCTCGAAGGTTTTTCGCGCTGATGTTTTTGATTCTTGCCCCAGGATTTTCACTACCACATCAAAGCCCGTGTTGCCATATTTTTCCACTGTGTGCGCCCCTGAAGGCTTACTTGTTTTGCTGCTGTCCTTCCCACCTAAGTGTTCTTTGACGCGGATCTAAAGTGGTCTTCCCGTCTCACCATTATATTCTCACAGCATGTTGTGCGCGAGATCAGATATATTGCACCCGAACTAATGCATTCTCCTTCTCTACCATTGGGACATACTCTGCAGTTGTCATTCTTACGCAGTCGGCCGTACCAGCAGTTCCGAACCAATTG
This sequence comes from Parelaphostrongylus tenuis, assembly GCA_019055375.1. Taxonomy (NCBI): domain Eukaryota; kingdom Metazoa; phylum Nematoda; class Chromadorea; order Rhabditida; family Metastrongylidae; genus Parelaphostrongylus; species Parelaphostrongylus tenuis. Next base: position 3,616 of record JAHQIW010001924.1, read on the forward strand.
GTGACGTAAGTTATCAGGATTTTTGAAGTTTGCGAAATATTAACCGAGTAATCAGATATAGTGTGATTTCTACGTCTAGGCACTGACGAAGGCATTGCCGCCGAAAGGTTAGCCATCGAGATTTCAGAAAAAGAAGAAATTACCATCCTCATGCAAGTTCCAAATAGAGAAAAGAGTAGTACAAAATTATAACTTACGGAATACTTGAGAATTGAATTTTGTTCAAAAAAGGGCCTCTATGCGCGTTGTAGCATTCAAAATAATATTATGTTTCACACACATTGCTCAGTTATCGCGTGTTTTCGTCATTGTATATTATACAAGAAAGCTTTTTTCTTAAATCATCAATACCATTTCAATAGCGTAAATCTCAGAATTTCTGCAAATTTGACTACCTACCTAAGAGACCTTTTTGTAGCGCAGTAGCAGAGAGAACAGATTTGTGTTTCACATATGCATATTACTCGCAAAACATAGCTCTGTCCTTAAATTATTAGTAACCATTCGACAGAGTAAGTTGCGACGAGTCAAGCACTGTAGTTGTTTTTTGAAAAGACCGTCCTACTTCACGGTAGCAGGGAAAATAAAATTGAGGTAGATCTACTGCGATTGATCAGCCGCACAGCACCACTGATCTATCTTACAACGCAAGTCTCACGTATCCTGCAATTTTCGTCATTAAACGCAGGACATGTTGCGCTTTAATAAGAAGCCTAGACGAAGCATATAAGTCTGATGCCTAAAGATTTGCTCTACATATTCATATGCTTTTCGTGCTTAGATGTAGGCTGTTCAGACTTGGCTTGAGCTTAAGATTAGTAGCGGGTTTATTTTGCAGTGCAATGTGATAATAAAAAGCCTAAGCTTCAAAACGATAGAGCAATGTTTGCTCTACTATTTAGCCACGAAAAACTTAGCAAGCTTGGCGAAACAGAGAAACAACATTTGGTAAATAACAAAAGTCCTCGCGATATTGTACGACACGTGTAAGGTACAGTTTCATTCAAATTGCCAGAGTGCTGTAAAAAGGCTTTAATAGAAAACAAACACATTTTTGGGCTCTCCGAGATTTATGTTTTCTCACGATTCATTATAATTTGGAAAAAGGAGCTTTGTTTAGCAAACTATAAGCGCTATAACACGCGAAAGGTGCACGACGCATGTGAAATATGATATAATTTTGGATGCTACAGCGCTGTTCAAAAAAATTACTTTTTGAATTTCCTGATATTTGAGCTTTCGAAAGGTTTCTGACCCTCTAGTGAAAAGTTTTTGTAGAACAAAAGAGAAACCTTCAAAATATCCCTGCCCAATAACGCAAATGATTCGAACATTTTTATGTGAATAATGAGTTCAGTCACATAATGACCAGTGGCGGTCACTACATGCTTGACATCTCTTAAATGCCCGTCTCCTATGGTTCTTGTGAAAAGAGTGAGCGATTTTATTGGCTAGTTGTTCGTGAAAGTAGAACAATGCTCTGCTCCCCAACATGACTACGGTATAGAAACTGTCATGCTCTAAATCGGTCGAATACCATTCATTCTGATTACTTAGCTTCAAAAAGTATGCACCTCAATTACACCCATATTACCAAGTCGTTCTAATCCCACCATCCATCCGCTGATTTGCATAACGTCAAACCTGAAAGAAGAGAATAAACTCCTTCTGTTCAATATCCCATATTCCTTGATGTAAAAATAACCTATTCGCAAGACTGTGGATGTCCTTTACGAGTGATGGTGAGGAAAGCAGGTGCCGAAAAGTCGATGTTATCATATATGCTATAGCCTAAATTATTGGTGAAATTTTGCTTGAAAGAGAAAAAAAAATGGATAGGACGACTTGATTTGCTTACTACATTGTCACGAATTTTTAAATAAAATTACATCTTCTTAGGGTTGATCTAGTATGGAATCATTTATCAGATAAGTTTTTTACGAGCTCATACGTCAGCTCTCTTAATCAACCGTCTGTGTGAAGAATTTTACAAGTCATTTAAATGGAACACATTAAGATTGTTTCAGCCCCAGCTTGTCTGCTTGAAAGCAGCATAATATTTTGTGATATTAATGCCTGCTATCTCGATTGAAAAAATACGCGAGTCGGAGCCAATGACGTTTCCATTTCCCATTTCAGTATCAAAGGAAGTTTACTCTAAAAACTCAAAAGAGCCATATTTTTATCCACGACTTTCATGCAGAGGTTTAATCATTAGATAAGTGGCATTCCTGTTGTATGCCTAACATTTCGATGACACTGAGCCGCTAACAGGTCTTGTCCGCTGATTGTCGCTAAAACGTATCACTTCGTGGGCCCACCCGTTTTCGATATTTGAGCGTTCATAACGGCCTTTTTGACTTTTCATCATCAACCTTAGCGCAGATGGGTATGATGGAGTTTCGTTCTCAATCTTAAAATGTGTAGATGGCATCGATTTCTTGATTGCCTGGTACCAATACGCCGACTTGATGGAAGGCTTGAGGAGTCGTGAGCGCGGGATCGAACCATCGGCCTCGTTTGTGTCGCAGGGCACTCTAGTCACTGTTCCATACAGCCCAAGGCAATCAGGACATACTCAGAATACACTCTCGCTTCATCACAATTGTAAAGTTTATTTTCAACCCTTTGAAAAAGGCTAATCCACCACCTGGGAATATGTTAACTATTCGAAAGGCGGAGCACTCGCTGTGAGTGAGACCCGTTAGCGCTGCCATACGACAATGAAAGTAAGAGTTGTCTTCGTTGTTAGGTGATAAGGATACATTTCTCTTAATATTAGAGATAAATAGTAAGGATCTTCAATTTGATAACATCCCAGTTAGTAAGACACATTCCAGCCCATCTGACTAACACTCAGATGTTCCTGAACAGTCTGCTCAACTCCAATCCAAATAACGCGTTCGTAATGGACTTGTTTGACGTCACTTCTGTCTACACCAACGTGTCAAATGACTCTGTATCACAAGCCCTCCACGAGATTTAGAAAAACAATAAGGAGCTGTCAACATGTTTGGCTTATCGATTCAGCAATTCATGATACTCTTGAAGGAGTGTCCGAACTGCTCAATCTTCAGATGATCCGGGAGGTACTTTGCACAGACTAGAGGTTGGCAAAGGGGCAGCGACTGGCGCCTAACTTGCCTATTGCCTTCATGTCCAAAGTAGAAGCTCAAGTGATTGATCTCCGGCCATTACTCTATTATAGGTATATACATGGTTGCTTGGCCATCTGTTCGACTCAAGGAGAGTTTCACAAATGTTTTAGATTGCTAGGTGGACAGTTAAAGTACATAAAATTCACCCGTGAACACGAAAAAATAAATTGCTTCCTTTTCTGAACGTGCAAATAAACTTAAGCGACAAAGGCTATATTACAAAGCGGTACCGAAAGTCAAGTAACAAAAATATCTTGGCTCACTATCTCTCCTCTCATTCCTCGCATATAAAAAGGTGTCAGTAAAAAACATGCTTCGAATAGGCGCCGGTGTGTGCACCGGAAAGGAGTAGACTTTGTAACCCCCCGGCTTTTGTTTTAAGAAAACAACACGTCCTTGCACGAAAGTTCTAGAGAAAGTAAGATACCGTTTATTCTCCCGATCTTACCAAATGAGTAATGTTCGGCTATGAAACGCTGTTTGAAAAGAGCAGGCTTAAAGCATCTGGTATCAGTAAAAGAAATAACAAGAAATACTCTTAGGTGCCAATTAGTTTGTAATCTTTTATATGACCGCCTCTGCACAATAAAAAATGTCAAGTGTGCCCTTAACGGCAGAGACGATGATTGCACGAGCGAAGGCACAGTGTACCTAATTTCTTGCAGAGCAAGCAACGATAAATATATTGACGAAACGGGTAGGTCGCTCTATGCCTTCATAGCAGAACACCTAGCTGGCATAGGCCATACTAGAAAGAACACGCCACCCAGATATCCATAGAGCCCAGAAGCATGCCTCAGTGTTTGATATACAGGTCATCATCCTTGGGCAGGAGCAAAATACATCAGCGCAAAAGATTCTAGACGCGTTCCGGATAAACACGACCAATCCCAGTTGTGAACCGGGGTAAGAATGCCCAGTAATCACCCGTGATATGAGTCAGTATATAAAATGTTATCTTGATGGGTATGGTGCATTAACGGCCCATGTGATTACCGTTCCGTTGTTCTTCACCTGTTCATTCAATGGAAGACATATAAAAAAGCGGTGAGTATGTTAAAGGTTGACTTTGTGCTTGGTGCGATCAAAATCTAGGTCCGACAATTTTCACCACCAAAGTGGGGAAGTGTTTTAGTGAGTGGATTGTGAACAACTTTGAGCTTTCCAGGCCCTGAAGAAGGCGACCTGTCGAAACGTTAGCTGTTTGATTGTGTAGATAAAGTTTCGATCTATCACCTCGTGCCCGCTTGAGAAGAAAGAAAAAAAAAATAAATCCATGTAACAAAAAATTAGAAATCCAGCGTATATTAAAACTGAATAATCATCAGTAGCGATTACAGTCCTGCTTCAACCTAGGTAACGAAGGCAACTTGGCTCTGTACTACTAAAATCATGAGATGTTACGTAAGTGACTTTTCAATATTGGTGACATTACCCAGAGTACCCGATACAGTATTCAATAAAAAGCGGCAGTCAGCATTCCAAAAAGTGCCCTTCTAATTACATTGCATTATCATCTTCGAGAGCTATAGCTGTATACATTCATTGTAACAGCCTCGCTTTTTTTTATCCTATTAAAAACCCGTCCTTCATGAAGGCTTTACTCTTTCTGTTGTTCTTTGCGTTCTCTCATTATCGTGATCAATCAATCGTAGCGCCGTTGAAGTACCGTATTTCAGATAAGTTTTCAAAATAACAGAGACAAACAAAGTTGAGATAGCTGTCTTTATAAACAGAATCTATATTGCACGTTACGATGAGCAATTTTTCAAAAGCAGCCACTAGTGTTGGACACAATGTGCGCCGTCAAGCGCGTAAAACTACCAGTAGCAGCGAATATTTCAACACAGCAACTGAAGGACAGAGCTCAATAAATTTATTTTTGCTGCGACAGCGCGATGAGAAGGCCTTTTTGAAAATTGAGCTTGGTTTTTTTTTTGGTCACCCGATGCTGTCACAAATAGTGCGTCGTTAACCCCTAGCTGAAGGCATTTGGTCGATTTTCGCTGGCGGCGCGCGATTTTCGTTATTCGATGAGGACTTTTTTTTCGTTCTGAAAAAAATTATTGTTTTTTTGTGGCTCCAACACTCCATGGTTTTCTCTATACCCTCATCTACTTCTTTGGTACAGATAACTTTTTATCTACACTTGCACGATCCGTCATCACAATGTTTTTGTGCGCACTCCAGTACTTCTGGAATTCGACTCGTGTTTTGTCTTCTTCTTGAACGTTGTAAATACTAATCATACATGTCTCCTTGGAATCTCAGGAGTAGCCTGGCTGTGGCGTTCCATAGGGCGTTCTTGTTGACTGCAGGAGACTGTTCGTAGTAGGGATGGGAGGGTGAGGGCGGAGTGAGGAGGGGAGTGAAGCTCGACTCCACACGCGCAACGACGAGCATCACAACCACTCAACCACGGCGCCCCTCATATAACTCTTATTTGGGAAGAAAACTCCGAATGGGGAACATAATCATCTTTGCTCTCCTGCAGTGCCCCGTAAATATCTTAAAAATCAAATTTACCTTCCTAATAGTATAGATTTATCTTATCGAGTATTACTTAAATCTGATGAAGACCTATCCACAGATGTTTGCCGCACAGAAAGCATTTCGAGTGTTAAACATAATTTTATTTTTGCTGCGACAGCGCGATGAGAAGGCCTTTTTTAAATTGAGCTTGGTTTTGAAGTACCAAGAATTGAGCTTTTGAATAATAACTAGGTATTTGATTGAAAAACTTTGTCCAGGAAAAAGAGTCAAAAAGTCCTGCATCAAGAGCGATGCACGTCATCCTCGAGGGGTTATCTTTGCGGCGCTTATCTATCACAGACATACAGCAAAGATTTTTGAAACTAAATTTACTCAGATCTTGTTGGATATGAGAATACGTTAGGAGTACGTGGTCTGTGAAGTGATCCGAGAAACGATCGAAACGAAAAACCACTGCCATGATGTCATCTGTTCCTGAAAACATTACAGTTTCAATGCAAGTCATCCAGAAATCTTGAAATAAAAAAAAGTCTTAGCTTTTAAAATGCTTATGTTTAAAATATAATAGATACAAACGAATAACAGGTTCAAATCCTTGGAAAATTTCTGCATAACACTGGTTGTTCTGAATTTCGACGGTCAAAAATTGATATAAATATAAGACGACTTAGATCGCTGAAGACATTATGCACGCATAGTCGTGTGTGAAAGAGAAGGAGAGAGAAATTATTTAGAAACGATGTTACTCTCTTTATAGATCGTTTGTTCCACTATCGCTCGTAGATGTTCTTGCAGAGTACCAAATTTGCAAAACGAAACATCATTGGACGGTACACTTGTCTGAGTGGATGAGCAGCGCGAGAGCAAGCATTTGCTTTGAATGGAGGAACCGTTCCGCTTTTCGAGAGTCTGTGCCATGCTCAAATTGTCTGGAGGCGATCTGACCATCTCTTCTACAGACTTGTTAATGACACCTATTATAATACAAGATGCCATCAATAAGCCACGTCATTGATATAGTGGTACTCTTCGCTTCATGGGAGCAAATGAATAATCAACCTCCTTCGTTGCACAAGCATTTTTCATAGGAATGTTAGCAATCATTCGAAAGCTCAAATAGTTGGCTACTGTCATACTTGACCTGTTTTCAGAACACACTTTGATAATGCTGCTGAATTTATAACAAAACAATGTTTACCTTGGCCCCGGGCCGTCATTTTTGTCACTCGCATAGTTCGCTGTGTGTACGAAAAGCCTTGAATGTGTAGAGAAAATTTTGTAGTATCTGAGGCAGTCGTTGTAAATTGAGTTTCTTTCAAAGAGGAAAAAAGTTTTCAATTGAATAACAAGTTGCATCCCACATTTTCAACCCGCCAGGTCATTCGATCGTCCCTCCCAGCCCGTAAATTGGGAGGTCAATATGCCGCCTAATATGTGAAATTCGACCATATTCTCCTTACTACGCTGCACTGGGACAGTCTACCCAAAAATCTTTTTCCTACAGCGCTATCAAAAATGTTTTTTCAGAAGGCAAACATGGATTTGAGTTCTTCCAGACATGTGCTATCGAAAGAGTACTAGCAGTTCAAGGAAGGAGTTTGATTAACGATCTATAAGCGATGTAAAACGCGTGGTCGAGCAAAACATAATTTTATTTTGGATCTTACACTTTGTGAAAGGGTATTTTGAAAAACCTGCTATATGGAGCTGTAACCAGGGATTTATTCTTTCGAACGATTACTAGCACTACTATGAAAAAGTTTTGCACAGCGAACGATGTCGAATATTGAATTGTTTCTTTATAACGTAAAAATATCACGAATATTGATCTTCTCAGCAAACAGACCCTCGACACGGCCGGTTCTTATAGAGGCTTTCTAGGGTCACTGCATCTAGCCTTCTTACCTTACTATTCCGTACGTTATACTAGGTATTTAGCCGATTCCGTATTGTATGTACGCTAAAATGTGCATAGATAAGGTATTCAGGGCCTTCTCCACTCCTCTTCAGCCTTTTTACTTAGTTCATGAAGGAACAATAGAGCGGCGATGTAAAATTAGGTCGCCTAGCCTTTTCTGATTACTGATTACAAATAAATGTTAATTTAAATGCGAGATTATGATTGAGCGATATGCAGTCGGTTAAGATGAGGTTTGTCGCTTATTGTTAGAATAAGCTATAAAGATCGATTAACATTACAATCTTATCCTTTATATGACACTACTTGAGTATTACTGGTATAGGTTATCCAAGCAATGGTAGTACGTCAAATTTCACAAAAATGAGCGACTCGACACATTTTCTGGTCACATTCTGGTCATTTTCTGGTTAGCACTTCGCTCACAATTTTTCATTTACTGTCGATTACAAGGTATTCTACCTTGCAGCAATTATTCTTTCTATTTCTACTGGTAGATCTTCCATTGAAACAGTTGAGGTCATGTATCTTCAGGATTCCACTAAACTATCTGATGCCTTCCGCCTTTCCATCAAAAGGGAACAGCCTTGATTTGATCTCAGAACTTACAAATACATCATTAGGGCAATAGCCATAGTGAAGCTTACGTAGTAGTCGTGCTAGGTCAGCGGCAAAGCGATCCATTCATTCGATCCTGATAAATTTGGGAATATGAAAGTGAGATGGATTATCAATAGTAATATTCATTTTAAATGTGACAATATATTACTTTAATGCGATGTTATTCATTTTTTCTCCTGAGCTTCTGCATAACTCAACTAGTCATTCACCTAAGTAATTCATGCTCTTACACGATAGCAGCAATCTGACCTTAGCAATCATTCGAATGAATGCATAGTTTTAATCTGCATCTGATATCGATTTCAAAAAACCCCATTAATGAGTGAAGACCGAACTGAAATTTAAACAACATGTGTAATTGTTGAATCCACTTGTCTTTAATTAAACACTAAATGTATAATTGTATGTTTGCAACCCACAAACCACATCTACTTGGACGGTCTGTCTGCACGAGTTGTGCCGACCCTCGCACATGGAGAAGTGCTGATTTAGCAGTTTTATTCTCGGGAACCCCGAACTAGGCTTAGCTGAAGCTTCCTCAGGTCGCCATCACACTGAAGAAATCATCGGCTCTTGTAGACCAAAAGGAAATTACCATCTTGCGACTACTAGCTGCCAAGACGACGTTTATTCTTTTTACGGTTTACTTTAGCTCAGCTTTCCGAGTGGAGACGTCGGACTCCTTCTCAACCTGGGTGGCCCTGCTAGGGAATTGGACCTCATTCTGTACTTCGCAGTCCAGCACCCAGAAACATCGCCCAGCCACAACGAGACGGTAAAGCGTTTGCGACAGAGCATATATTTTCAAAACGAAATAAATCTAAGCTGAGAAGAAGTTGGATTTGCCAAAACTTCAGCCATTAAGTTTGTGAAAAGCCAATAAAAACTACGTCATAGCCCAACATGAGACATTCGTTAGATTCAAACTTATGGATTTTTCAGCTACACCCCTTTAGCTTTCACTACTGCTGAGATGACATCATCGTGCTTGTCCAGCAAGAGGGAGAGATGAAGTTGTAGAAAGAACAGAACAATGAATAGATTAGTTTCTCTACGTACAAGACTGCAAGAAGCTTACATGGAATTATTTTTATTCAATCAATTAAGCGGTGGTAAGATTTCATAGATATACCCAGTGATGCAGAGTGATGCGCAAAACTTTCACGTCAGGCGGGACTCAAACCCCAACCTCACTTTGTGCGGTAGCGCGTGCTCTAACCTGTTGCACTACTGACGTCCATTTTGCATACCACTCTTTCTATGCTAGAGCTCGCCAGTCGTGTAACGTGTTAGAGCACGCGCTTCCGGATAGAGTGAGGTGCGGGTTCGACTCTCGTCTGACGCAAAAGTTTTGCACATCACTCTACATCATTGGATATCACCTGTATCACCTGTCGTCCCGTTGGTCGTCGAGTGACTCGAGCGGGTACCAGCAACTCTTCCATTTTTCCTTATCGCGTGCAAGAGTAGCTCAGTGGATCTTTCTCGCTCTGGGGATTTGCTGAGCATCATATCTTTCTTCTATCGCTTTCGTAAAGAAATCGGACCAACGGGTCAGTGGTCTTTCTTTAAAGTGCTTGATGTCCCGAGGAATCCAGTCGGTAACGGCTCTCGTCCATCGGTTGTTGTTGAAGCGCATCACGTGTCCGGCTCACCTTATTTTCGATATCCTGGCGTGTAGAACAGCGTCTCTGATTTTCGATCGTTGACGTAGATCGGAACTTTGGATCCTTTATCTCATTTGCGAGATACGGGATACTCCTAGCATCGACCTTTCGACTGCGCGTTCGACAACGGCAAGTGATCTTTCATCCTGCTTACG
>JAHQIW010001925.1:0-105320 GCA_019055375.1 Parelaphostrongylus tenuis
TATACATCATTTTTTGAATGTTTATTACATAAAGGATTAAAACAGATAAAGTTATCTGCGTTGATCAACCACTGTAAGATGGCCCATGCACTCGACTTCATTAAGCATCGCCTGAAGTGATTGTGTGCACATCCAGTCTTTACAGTCACCAGACGTGATCTACCGATGTATCAAGTCAGTGCTGCTATCTTCTCAGACAAGTCTGCTACTAATTTACCAACTCTTCAAAACTCGAAGGATGAAGAGCTTAGTGAACCCTAGGCACGAAGTCTAACCATTGATCATATATGTGCCGCAGAGTGCCTCTATCCACTGCGCCATACGCGCCTTTTAAGATACATACACCCTTAACATTTACATACATGGAGAAATAAGCTTACACTACACGCAAGTTGCAAAATAAATTGTAGAAGATCACGTATGATTGTGGTAGTGAAATTTTATGGCATTATGAAATGATTTATTTTTGTGGCCGAAAGGTTTTTTTTTTCAAATCTTGTAAATACTCACTAGCTTGTAAAATGTAGATTTAGAATCCTAACTGGCCCCAAAACAAGCCTCGTTATCAGAAGGAACCAAATAAATCCTTTGGAAGCTTGTGCTTGAGGCTAATTAACTAAGACTTTGTCCACCAAAACTGATAATCGAAAACATGTGTTTTTGCTCACCACTCAGTTCCCTCAGGAAACTATGTGTTCTTTACGGACAAGATTCGTTGTCACCGTGTAAATGTGTTCAACTGTTGTATGGGTATAACTGTAATGAAACCAGGAAGCAGGTTTCTGCTACCTTTAAGATGAATTCATTTCTCGTTATATCCTGTCTGCTCATGATGAACTTCTACACTAGTAAACACTCTGTTCGGCATTATTATGCATGATAACAACTCATGTTTTAATTAGGCCTCTGGTGCTTTTCCTCAAGGATTGCGAATACTGAGGGTTAACGAGTGATTGAACTCTAATCCTTTTGACAATTTTCTCCTGACGAGTTTATTCCCGTGAAATTTGCAGATATGAAATCTTGAGAGAAATTTCTAAATGAGACAGGAAAACCTAAATGATGCCTGCTCAGTCTATACAGTATGAAGATTCCTATTACGTTCTCATGAATTTTTATGTATACGATATAATTATAGTGATGAAAGTGGCAAAAGTCTTTGATGTTCAGAAAAGTAGTGGCACCGCTGCATCCCTTACGACACATGTTTAAGTCTTGCCACGACTTCGTAGTCGTATGTCGTGACGGTCAGATATTCACATCCAGAGAAACGCTGTATCTTTCATCTCCATTTTTTCGTGAATTTTTCAATGGAAATGGACGAGAGGCGGAGAAAATACAGTTTCTCGATATAACAGTGGAAGCTGCAAAAACGGTCCATTCCCAACAAAGGCTATTTTTCATTGAAATAATCATGGTACTTTCAATTTATCTGCTTATTCTGTTTACTATCTTGAGGGGAATTGATGAAATTCACTCTTCAGTTATCTACTATTCTACAATGTGTGATTATTTACTTCAATCATTGATGTTCAATGAGTCAAAGCCATTTTTGTAAGGTAAATCATTATGTATCTCTATCATCTAACAACGAAAACAGCTCTTACTTTCATTGTCGTATGGCAGCGCTAACGGATTTCACTCACAACGGGTGCTCCGCCGTTCGAATAGTAACATGTTCCCAGGTGGTGGATTAGCCATTCTCAAGTAGACGAAATGAACTATACACTTGTGATCAAGCGAGAGTGTATTCTGAAAATGTCCTCCTTACCTCGGGCCCTATAGAACAGCGACTAGAATGCCTTGCGACACAAACGTGTCCAACGGTGCGATCCCGCTCTCACGACTCGTCAAGCCTCCCATTTAGTCGGCGTATTGGTACCAGGCATTCAAAAGATCGATGCCAACTAGATAACATCAAAATTGGGAACGGAACTCAATTGTACACATTTGCGTTAAAGTTAATGATGAAAAGTGAGAAAGGCCGTTATGCAAGCTCAAATATCGAAAACGGGTGTACCCATGAAGGAATATGTTTTAGCGACAATCAGCGGACAGACCTGTTAGCGGCTCGATCTCATCGAAATGTTAGGCATACAACATGACGGCCACTTATCTGATGATTAAACCTCTGCATGAAAGTCATGAATAAAAATATGGCTCTTTTGAGTTTTTAGAGTAAACTTCCTTTGGATTTAAAGTGGGAGGAAACGTTATTGGCTCCGAGTCGCGTATTTTTTCAATAATTGAGATAGCAGGGGTAAATATCATAAAATATTATGCTGTTTACAAGCGGACAAGCTGAGGCTGAAACGGTCTAAATGTGTTCCATCTAACCGTCTTGTATAATTCTTCACACGTAAGGTTGAGTAAGAGAGCTGACGTATGAGCTCGTAAAAAACTTATTTGATAATTGATTCCATACTAGGTTAATCCTGAAATGATGTAATTTTATTTGAAATTAATGACAATGTAATAAGCAAATCAAGTCCTCCCATTCATTTTTTTCTCTTTCAAGCAAGATTTCACACATTAATTTAGGCTATGGCATATGTGATAACATCTACTTTTTCGGCACCTACTTTCCTCACCATCACTCGTAAAGGACATCCACAATCTTGCGAATAGGTTATTTTTACATAAAGAAATATAGTATGTTGAACAGAAGGAGTTTGTTCTCTTCTTTCAGGTTTGACGTAATGCAAATCAGTGGATTGATGGTGGGATTAGAACGACTTGGTTATATGAGTGTAATTGAGGTGCATACTTTTTAAAGCTAAGTAATCAGAATGATTGGTTTTCGAACGATTTAGAGTATGGCAGTTTCTATACCGTAGTCATGTTGGGGAGCAGAGAATTGTTCTACTTTTACAAATATCTAGCCTATAAAAGAGAAGGAGATTGCATAAGTTCGGGTACAATATATCTGATCTCGCGCACAACATGCTGTGAGAATATAATGGTGAGACGGGAAGACCACTTTAGATCCGCGTCAAAGAACACTTAGGTGGGAAGGATAGCAGCAAAACAAGTAAGCCTTCAGGGGCGCACAGAGTGGAAAAATATGGCAACACGGGCTTTGATGTGGTAGTGAAAATCCTGGGGCAAGAATCAAAAACATCAGCGCGAAAAACCTTGAGGCCTTTTGGATAAACCACAAACGACCGCAAATAAATTGGAGAGGGGAATGCCTAAACATAACAAGAAAAATTGCATCTTTTCTCAAACTCATCTTCTAGTATGAGTGCGGTATTTTGTAGATCGTGTCAAACAAGATTAGTCTTAAAAGCAACAAAAGGTGGAGTTTTTCAGAATGACTAGCCTGTTGATTTCTGTTCTGTTAGATTTTTGATACTTGCGAAACGTTAACCGGGTAATCGGATATGATATGATTTATAAGTCTATGCTCTGACGAAGACGTTGCCGCCGAAACGTTAGCCATCGAGTTTTGAGAAAAAAAAAAACTTACCAACCTCGTGCAAGTTTTAAAGAAAGAAAAGGAGAGTTCTTGAGAAATTTGAAATTTCTTCGATCATGCCGAGGTTTTGGAATAGTCGGACTTTTGACTTAAGATTTCGAGTATCTACTAACAATTTAATGGAAAGTCTTTGTGTATCGTAAAATTTTGCTTCAAAGAATTTCTTTCCGAGAGCAGAATTGACCAGAAAATCGTGGTGAAGATCACCTTGTGACTAGATGATTGATTTTTTTTGGAAACTTTACTTCTAGCATAATGAAGAAATGAACGTACTGATTGACTGGTATCTCACAGCTCATGAATGTCACATGAACAAGCTACAAAATGCGGTTGTCGCCTATATAACAAAACACCATCAAAGGCAGTACATTACCGAGTATGGTGATGGGGACGTAAGTGTTAAGTTTGCTTAGTGGACTATTTTATGAAAAAACACTATCAATTTCGTGACAGGTACTTCATGTCACATGACTAGTGATTATCAAAAACCGACTTCTGATTAAAATCTTTGTGCATGTGCAAAATCTTAATTCGTTTGCATAGTGGTTCGATGTACGAGGGTACAATAAAGAATCGAAGTGCTGCATGCGTTGCTGTTTACGAGCTATGCTAGCTCATTTCAACATTTGCACGCAACTGTATACTGTAGAATGATTCTTTTGTATTTCGTAGAATCGCTTTTGTTTACGCGAACCAAGTACATAATTGTCCCTTACGCTTATAAGAACTTTTTCAGAGAACTCTTTCGCTTTTTTCCAGGTACCTAACCCTAGCCCAGCTTCTGAACATCTTAATCGCTGTCATGGAGAATTTCGAACGACGCCACATGTAATCCAACGATCTATACTTTTCTGTTTAAGAAAGCAAGTTGAATATATCACATAAAAGCTATATTAGCAGCGAATTCTGAATGCTCAATTCAGTGTGAGCAATGTATGGAAGGTTCATGTGGCGGAAGCGTGATCATTAAATTACTGATGAAACGTCTTATATACGCACTGTACGTGAACACTGAAAAAGTAATTGATAAACTTTCACTACTTTTCGAGAAATATCGTAATGTGGCTATTGGAGGTCCCTTGAAATAAAAAAATGGATCGATCTCTGGTTCGATCACACGCTTCGGTGTTATCAAATTGGTGAAAGAGCTTTCTGTGAAAATAACAGTACTGACTTTGTATATCAGTATGCCACAGCAAGCCATTCATTACCCAGATATGAGTTCGGTCATTCCTATTATGCTACGAATGGAGTTCAGTGCATGGCGTAAACCACGAGGATCTTGACTGAAGTCAAACACTTTATTCTCTTTCCGATTATGTTCCAAGAAACATAAAAGCTTGTATGACTCAATTTGAAAAGAGATGGTAGCGTCATTTAGGTATATCACGCTTTCCAATACACCTAAAGTGAATGCTCAACTGTCAACAACTCGCCAGATATTCTTGTGCTTTTGATTTTCACTTATATCAGTCTATGTAACCCGCTGGACAATACGAAGCCCTTTGAACGTACTCTGTTTAGGTCCAGAATAGAACAGAGGTTATGTGCTTTTTGTTTTTGGTTTGATCGGTTCTATCAGAGGAGCAACAAGAGTGTACACCTCCATCTATATATTTAGACAAAGCACAATTTACACATTATCTCACCTTCTCGTTGTTTCTAAGAGACGTGAACGGAGCAAGTAAAGCTTTCATTGTGTCTATAACGTGCGCGAGTAGATGATAAAGAGTTCTATCTACTCTTCAAAACTCAAAATGCTTCGCATTTTCCTTATAGGATTTTCTTAAAGATTTTTATTATTGCTCTCGGTGTTGTAAAATTGACATTGACATCACATGTGAGAGTGAAAGGGGATACTATGAGCACTACATTATCGTTGCTATCATGATCGATTGTGTCATAGTAGCCATATTATTTTCGGTCTCACATATACAGAACTGGAAAATTTCGAAGTAATTGTTGAGCAGTAGTCGTATAATTGGAACGTCGGAAGACGATTATTATCTTGCTTTCGTTTATGACTAGATTGAGTCGATTGAATTTCTCAGGTCCCTTGACGCTTTAGGACATTGGTGCTCTTCTCTCTTCAAATCTATTTCCTATCAGAATCAGTGTCTACATCTTCACTATACTTTGTTTATGAATAAACTTTCTCGTTAAGTTTCTAATTTATCTTTTCCACAAAGTGACCGTTGGTGTTTGCAAAGCTGCAAGTAGTTGCAGTGATTTATTTTCGCACGGGGAAGACATATGTCACTTAACCAAAGCATGTAAGACATGTCACTCCTTGAATTCGTCTGCGTTTCCAACTAAAATACAATTATCGCGTGGTTTTTTTTTTGGAACGTTACTATGAATAAAATCAATGATGTAGAGTGGTGTGCAAAAATGTTTGCGTCACTAGGACTCGATCCCAGATTTCACTCCTTACGGGTTCGCGTGCTGAACCGTTGCCGTTGTCGTTTGCTGAGAATAAGTGGGTTCGAGTAGCTGCCCACGCCAGACCGTAGACGGTTAGCTGTTGACAGATAACGCGTTGTAGCATAGAAAGAGAGGTGTGCAAAACGAGCGTCGGTAGGGCAACGGCATGCGCTCCCGCAAAAAGTGAAATTAGGGTTCGAGTTCCAGCTGACGCAAACGTTTTTGCACATCACTCTACACTATTGGGTGTATTGTACCATCAGAACACCGCAGTAGGCGGTCAAATACAATGATTGCTGATGGGCTATGAGAATTTTCTATCGAATACGATAAAACTTTGTAAATCACGCTCTTACTTTTTTAAAGAGAAAATTCCGGACAAGTGGATGATGTCGCACCAATCATCGTACCTAAAAAGAGTAGTGAACAAGCTTTTATAATCATCTTCGTTTGCTGAGAGCACTCCACAAGTCATTCACAAAGAATTCACCCATTTTTCGCGTATCAGAACTTTGGAGAAGCCGTACTGGAAGTATCAGCTCATCTATGGGCTGCCTAAATCTTTCCGACTACGAGAGAACGTTGGGTAGTAACGAAATCAACGAGGTGCCATCAGCTCCTAACGACCAACGTGTAAAAGTCTTTTATACGAGCATTAGTACTATCGCCGGACCCGCAAAAACGCCCTTTTCACATTCGCTTTCATTATACCCATTGGTAAGGGGATTCGACAAGGTGACACCAATCTACTGGAATTGTTTAATGCTCACTGCAGTGGATAGTGCGCTCGATCGGGACAGAAAGAGAGCACGCATTATTGAAAACATTTGTATGAGATCTTCGTTTGGCGGACGACGTCGTCATCTTTTTGAAGAGTACTAATGGAGCAGAGACGATGCTCAGTAACTCAGCGAGGTGAGAATAAGATGGAGAACGTTCAATCAGGACAATGACCCGCTTCATGAACAGTTCATGATGCAAAAGTTACGTTTCTGCATCTTCGTCTTCAACAGAGCCATAGCCATTCGAGTAGAGTACCCACAATAGTTGTTCTTCTTACATTATTGCTCTTCGTAGCTGTCGCATCGAGATGAATCAAATGATGTGGATCACTGGATCGTCTCTTTATATTACTCCATCGATCGAGCATTACTCGACAGTTCTCCAAGATATGGGACGGCCCTTGGGCAATTGTCGATCGATGTTAATTTGTTCCTAGGTAGCAACCCATGCTGTAGCAGTTGGATTAGTACTAGTTGACACATTATATATGTATATATATACACATATATATATATACCTATATATATGTGTATGCTTGCAAACACAATATATACATGCATTGTACACATGTATATACATACATATCTATATCTATATATATATATATATTTATATAAACATATATATATGTATATATATGTACGGGCAATGCACACACATGTATATATTTACATATCTATATGTATATATCTATATACATGCAATGTGCACATATATTTACATATCTATATATAAAGGATAAAAGGATAAAGCTCTCGGCGTTGATCAATCCCTGAGGGATGCGCCATGCATTCGACTTCAATTTTTTAACTTCGTTTTGAGGTGATTGAATGCATATCTGGCCTTTACAATGACTCGCGGTTGCCTCCCGCTGAACCGAGTCAGTACTGCTTATCCTCCCAGACAAGTCTGAGACTTGCTGGTTCCAATTTACCGACCCCGGAGGAATGGATGGCTTGGTGAGCCATGAGCGCGAGATCGAACCACTGACCTCGTGTGCGACGCAGAGCACCTCTAACCACTGGGCCACATGCGCTCATATATATATATATATATATATATATGTACATATACATATATATATATATATATATGTACATATCACCATTGACGTAAGAAGAGGGGTTCGACAAGGCGATACAATATCGCCAAAACTATTCACTGCCACCCTACAAAACGTCATGCGAACATTAGAATGGGACGAAATGGGAGTGAAAATTGACGGTCGACACTTAAACCATCTTCGCTTTGCTGACGATATCGTTCTCATAACACCAAACATCAGCCAAGCGGAACGAATGTTGACTGATTTCGATAACGCCTGTGGAAAGATCGGTCTTCAACTGAATCTAACGAAAACAATGTTCATGAGGAACGGATGGGTTTCTAATGCCCCATTCACGCTCAACGGAACGACAATTTCCGAATGCTCCAGTTACATCTATTTAGGTCGTGAAATCAACATGATGAACGACCTTGCCCCAGAGTTGAGTAGGAGGAAACGAGCGGCTTGGGGAACGTTTAAGAGCATCGAAGATGTAGTGAAGAGGACAAAGAACATCCGACTCCGTGCCCACCTTTTCGACTCGACAATTATCCCTGCCCTAACGTATGCAGCAGAAACCTGGTCGCTACGTAAGCAGGATGAAAGATCACTTGCCGTTATCGAACGCGCAGTCGTAAGGTCGATGCTAGGAGTATCTCGTATTTCGCGAATGAGACAAAGGATCCGAACTTCCGACCTACGTCAACGATCGAGAATCAGAGACGCCGTTCTACACGCCAGGATATCGAAAATAAGGTGGGCCGGACACGTGATGCGCTTCAACGACAAACGATGGACGAGAGCCGTTACCGACTGGATTCCTCGGGACATCAAGCGCTCTAAAGGAAGACCACTGACCCGTTGGACCGATTTCTTCACGAAAGCGATGGAAGAAAGATATGATGCTCAGCGAATTCCTACAGCAAGGAGGACCCACTGGGCTACTCTTGCACGCGATAGGGAAAAATGGAAGAGTTGCTGGTACCCGCTCGAGTCACTCGACGATCAACGGGACGACAGGTGATACAGGTGATGTAAATATACTTGCGATGTAGACATATGTGTATATACATATCTATGAAAGCTTCGTTTGAGGTGACTGAATGCTTTTATAGATATATGTATGTATATATATATATACATATCTATATGTGTATAAATATATATATATATATATATATATATAAATGCAATGTACATATTTATATACATATCGATATGTATATACATGTATATATATGTATATATATATATAAGTTATTATATATTTGTAGTACAGATCACATTTCTTCTTCGTTGATGCTAAATCTGAATGTTAATCCATGTCCAACCTCGCTACATTCATCGAAACTTCGAGCTGAGATGTCGGCTGTGAATTAATGACTCAAGTTTGAAGTTTGCCCAGGTACTGCTTCAAATTCATATAATTCTTTCTTCTTAAGCGGGCACGAGCTGTTAGATCCAAGCTTTGTTCTCACAATCAAACAGACAACGTTTCGACAGGTCGCCTTCGTCAGAGCCTGAAACAGTTCAAAGTTGTTTACAAGCTTTTTTTTCACACACTTCTTTCAGCTGAGCAAACATCTTGTCCTGCTTGCTTCGTAGGCAGTTTCGGAGCACTTCCATTTCAATTTTCAGTAACGAATATATTATCATTATAATATTATATACATTAATATATTATATCACTGATAATATAATATATTATATTATAAATTATATTACATAATAGCATAATATATTATAAAAAACTTATTATATTGTTATTATAATATATTATTAATATATATATATATATATATATATATTCAGTATGAAAGATTGCAAAGAACTCATGTCGGGGAGCAGAAGAGAACCGTCTGAAATCCAAGTAGACTGCGTAGTATCTATGGAATAGTCTGTATATGTTATGGAGAACGTAATTTTGTATATACGGTGTGTATGCACGTCTGTGTCCATTCTTGTGCGTTGACACTTGTGTTAGCGCAGAATGACAAACGCGCGTGAAATACGACACGACAGCTCCAGACATGAGACGACGGAGGACGTGGTTTTGAACGTAGTCCGTGGAGGGTGTCGTTGGAACACTGGATCGGCCCGTAAACTGTACAGCTCCGTACGATCGTTCCCACATCAGTTTGAATTGGATGCGACGGGGAACAGCTGGAATTGGTCATGGACCTGAATAAAGAACACGCATTATACTAATCGTCTCCACAGGTACTGTAAGAAAAAGTTTTCAGAAATGTGATGATATTTTCAAATGAATTTTGAAACTGAATACTACGATATGGTTCAACAATTTGCGTGATTTTCTTTCGACAGCAAAAACCATCTATAGCCGAAGTATTGCGAAACGTCCGCCCAGTCATTGCAATTATAAATGGGGTCCTGCAAAACCATCACTTAGTCGAAAAAAAGGAAAACGAAATGGAATCAGGTTCGGTCCAAAGCGGAAAAGATGATGAAAGCCATCTTTACGACTGTTTTTAAACTTCCCTCTAAACGATCAATATAGCTTATAGAAATTTTTAGAGCTTTTTTGAGGTTACTCTGTCAGAGCCATACGTACGTTTCAGCGCTGTCGCCCGCTTCATCAGTGGGGCCTACCCTCACATGTGGACCCTACTTCATTGCAGGGATGGAGGGTGGCATTGAATTTCTACATTTCACTACCAGCCGTATTCCATCGACTGTAAAAATTGTCTGTTACACAATATCTTGTGCTAAAGCTATAATTTAGATCTCTCCATCCCTGCTGTAAAGGTAAGGTTCAGTGTGGCGCGTGAACCACTGATGAAGCGGGTGACACCCCTAAACGTACGTGTGACTCTAACGTACCAACCTGAAAAGGCTCTAAACATTCTCGCAGTGTATATAGAATGATGAAAGCTTTACGGAATATAGAATGTCAAGCGCCCTCATTAACTAAAGTCTTTTCAAGAAATTTTGTTGAGCCGTTTTATTACTACCCTCAAATCGGAATCTACTGGTGGATCTTTGCGGAAAGCATCAGCACTTATTTGAATGGTAAAATAGTTTACTTTAGGATCGGGTAAGATACGTTCTGAAGATTCGAAAAAACAGCATGTGACATACTTTTCAAGCTGCCATACAAGTACGTTAACGTGTATATGTAGTTGTTCGTAAGCGGTAGAACGAAATATATGCAAAAAAGTCGTTTTCTCTTTAAATTACCGTAACTGATTGAGCAATGGAACGTGACTGTGATTTATGTGCTTAAGAATGTGCAAAAAGATTCTAACAGCTAGAGAAGTGTTTAATCATGAAGTTGGAATGTTTATTTTGATTGAAAGTAAAGATGACAGAACAATTATTTCAATTAATGTCTGGTAGCAATTCATTTCCCATAACAGATGCTATATTGTGATGGTGTTATAAAGCTTACATGCCGTTTTCGTGGTTTCTCTCGAGAAAATGGTATAAATTGATTGTAGTAATTAAATTGTCCATTCATATGGATAAAGCTAGACAATGGAGTGATAATCAACTACTTATCAACAGTACCGTATTTGAGCGCATTGAATCAACGCAGTCGTTAACCGTCGGGAAATTTCGCATCTCCTATGAGGAGACTGTCACTGAAGATCACTCATTATCACGAAGTGTTGATTTGATAGTGGAGTAAAACAAAAAGCCTAGGACTAAGTAAATTTCTAAGCATCTGTCATCCAGTGCTAATGAGTGAACGCGTGCTGATGCTATAAAATCACTTTTGATGACTTACTGGTGTGCCCAGTCAATGCTTTCATTCTTTCTGATGAGGCTGACAATAATTGTCGACCCCGGATGGATAGACTGCTTAGTGTGCGATCATTTCAACGATCCAGTGCACATTGCACGCTGTTTCTAAGCGCTGCATGCTTCCTCTTAACCATTTCATCCCTATGTGCCTTGATTTCGTTACGTATGTCGCTGTATGTTCTGGACCGTGTGTCCCAAATTCAATGTACTCTTCAATGACACCGCGCTTCCCTGGCCATGTGGTCCTCTAGGGTGGCCTTTGCGAGAATGGCCGCGGTCATGAAAGGGTTATGCTGGTAGGCATATCAATAACAAAGAATGGGATGTTTGAGCTCATTATCACAAAATAATTATCGACTGTGATAAGTGATATTTTTTGCGTACCCAGATATTTCGTAAGTACTCTGCCTTTTACTCGAAAGCTATTCATTCAACGTGAGATAACAATGAAATATTAGTAATGATCGAATTTTTCAACTGACAATTCGGGATTTGATCAATAACGTCTCGATGCTATGGAAGAACACACAGCATATCTTGAGCTTTCGATCGATACTATTGAAAAAATGGTTGTAATAATATGCTTACTATTATAAATTGACATACTAGCTCTACGACTCACAACTCTGTTTAGCTTCGCCTTCGTCCTGCAATGTTTAGAGAACACATTGCAGAAACAAGCAAGTGCACCTTTCTATTTATAGTTCGTGATCGCCAAACAGAGAAAGGTGAGATCTAAGCAAATTCGCATGCCAACAAAAAATTATCATTCTCTCTAATGACTTTACTCTTCAGAGTTATTAGAGCCTGAACCATGTACGATAATTCTCGCACCAAACGAGCTAACCCAGGGATTCAGAGTACCACGTACTTCCGGCATCGGTTCCACATTAATACAAGTTTATCAGATTTCTACATATGCAGGTATTTTTTCACCTCTCATTACATTTCATACCTATAAATGTCTAAAATATTGGCATTTCTTAAATGTTTTGAAGGTCGGATATGCGAGATCACAACCACACTGTTTATTTCCCCGTCACACACTGAATGGGACCAATTATCTCAACCCACTCCACTTCAAACGGAATGGCGGTTTCAAAACTCGACGATGAGTAAGTATTCTTTTAAAGAAGTTTTCTACCGACCCGTCTCAACATTTTACTGTGCGGATCCTGGAACTCCTGACTCTCGACTCATCCCTTTGCATGCATCCTCAACATTTTGGCAATCCAATTCAATATATGGCGCCACCTGGAAGTCGAGGTACGTCAGCTGTCTGTGGTCGGTCATTCAGTGGCAATCAGGGGAGACTCGGAAGCCTCTGGTTTCATTTTTATATCTTTATTTCAGAGTTATGGGTTAATTATTATCACGATTATTGCTATATCCAGGATAAGCTCAGGATATTTGATATGAGCATCTATTAATCTGCCGTCTACGAAACCAGGCAAAGGTGTAGTGGTTGCAGTAGTGAATGCCCCGTCGAATGCTTTGTGTTAGTATACCTGCCACGCGGATTAATTTATTAGAAATAACAGCAGAATAAATCGCTTAATAGCAAACAACCTCAAACTTGGGTAATTAAACAATAATTACATATAATACATTCATATCCGCCAACCAATCCAATTGGCGGTTCAAAGGGCATATTTCGCAACAGTCGTTAAATCAATACATTGTAGTGGCTCGACTAGTAGCTATTTCGTAACATGAGTAGTATGTCAGCGTGAGTCAAATACATGAGGACAAAGAGCGAGAGTTGACTGTAATCAACTTAGAAGTTTGCAAACGTCAATCAGGAAACTGAGGAACCACGGAGGCTATCGTGGTCGCCTCGGAATTACGAAACCCCAGGGCGGTATGCCGGGTCGACGATGTGTGAGTAGCATAGTCGTCATAAGTCATATAGTCTCACACTGTATGTTCGAGATCGTCTCACGAGCCCGCTTCCCATCCCAGGGGGTGAGTCGCCCACGACCCCCACCACTGGGCTCGTCTCCGTGACCTGGGTCTGCAATTACAATCTCTAGTGCATCATCGAGCAATCAATCATCAAGTAAAAGGTGGTGGAAATAATTACGTCTTATGGACAAAGTCAGCAATCAGCAACTGAACTGGGCCACATCGAGTCATAAACAATAATCGTAGGTGATCGATAAGCTAAAGGGAGAAGGAAACGAGTACGAAGACGAAAGGTAACCCGGCGGCCGCACGGACCAGTTGAAGGCGCTCGACTCTCGTCGTCGTCGGCCCATGGATTGCGTAACTCCAGTCCATGCTGCGCACCAGTCCTTCCGTAGCACAACGCCGCCACTCGCGTCCAAGTTTACCTTAACAATCAAACTCATTATGTTATCACTCATATAGAAAGATAATATAAAAATAGCTATGAATGTTGCATGAGTTGCTATAAAAGGTGGGCAGATTCGTAATTTTGGGGAGATCGTTGAGAATCACTGATATTCAGACAATATCGGCCGGAATCCTCTTACTTTTTCACTATCTTGTTAGTGTTGTTATAATAATTATATATCCAGTGATAGTGAGTGATATGCAAAACGTTCAAGCTCAAACGGAAGTCGAACCCGTGTTCCACCCATTTCACCCAATATGGGTGATGGGTGAAATGGCACAGCTCTGTACCACCGATGCCCATCGCCCAGCTACCACGCCCCGGTTCAATTCCCATCTGAGGTGGAAAGTTTTGCGATATTATTAAGCATACTTGTATATACATATCCGACAGAAATATTATATTGCCGTTCCTACAAGAACGCATGTGGCGCAATAGTTAGAGGTCCTCTGCGTTGCGCGCAAGGTCGGTTGTTCGATCTTATGCTCATGGCTCACCAGCTCACCAGCAAGAATTTGTTACTTGATTTGTTCATTAGAGCGTTTTTGTAGAATCAAGCAGTTATTTTGAGAAATTTGATTTTTGATTTACAAGCTGTACTTGATCATACGACAAAGATGACTGGAGCAGTGCGCGCAGATCTCAACATATGACGTTTTTTGTCATTTCTTTCCCGCATAGATGTTATTTGAACTTTCTTTTGTTCAGTCCCACAATTTTTTTTGATGAAATGTTGCGAGTGTCAGTCTAAAACCATTTTATGAGCCTTACGACTTTTAACACGTTAAGGACCGCGTTGTTATTCCATCTAGCATGCGGCGCGGTCGCCGTTGTCCCCGCTCCATTACAAAGTGATGGCTTTATAAATGAGATTCAGTCTCTTATCACCATCAAAGGGAAGTTTCAGACTAATAAAAACTAGAGACTGATAAAACAGACCTCGATAACGATAGGTGTTGCAGAAGTAACGTAAATGCTTCCTCCGATACACCGAATTTTTAAGAAGGAAAAAATCCTAGAGTCCCTCAAATTGATAAGTGCGCTCTCCTTGTAATCCTCTCTAGATGCCTAATAAAAAAGTCCACCATGAGTTTTTTCTAGAAGTGTTATGTATATAAAACGCATTTTCAAAGCACGATTACTGGGCTTGTTGAAAGAAATGTAAAAAGAAAGAGGTGGAACGCGTCGCTATGCTATCGATGTCGCTTTCGTATTACGAAGTAGTGATTTTTTAGGACAAATAAACGCTCTTTTTCGATGAAAGTGCGCCCGTGGAAAGCCCTCTAGCACTATTCTATTCTTTCGCAGTGATAAAGTGACTTCAAAGTCAAAATTTTGCTATGGAAATACTAACGAATCCGCGGCGAAGGTCGAACTAACAATGGCTAAATACTCCAAATACAAAACATAACCATCTTTCTGTTAGTGAAACATCTTTTGAAGTCTTCTCAGAAACTAGATTCATTTCAAGATCTGTTTTTATCGAACCATCGATTGACCACGAAGTCATAGCTATAGTGAGAAAAAATGTCATATAAGAGCTTGAAATTGGGTTTTTTTGGAAGGATGTCTCCCTATTGCAACGTAGGGAATTGTTGATCATTAAACGTTCTTTTTATTAAAGCTTGTTCTGTGTTTTCCATCATTGATGTTGATAATGATGTCTTAGAACTCCACTTTACCCATTGAATTCTCTCATTTCAACTGCGGCGAGAGCCAATGTCAATTGCCTGACAGACGATGCGGCTATCGGTGAAATAAGATTTCACGCGTTCGGTCCGCAACGTGTGAAAAAGCTGTGATTTGGGCGATCTTATTACTGTCATCATAAGGACTGAGGCTGATGGAAAAGGTAACAGGGTATTCTTGCCGGCTACAAATGAGAGCGGGATGAAGGTGTGCACTGCTTCAGGAACCTAGGTACACGAATCCTGCCTGGTATAAAACTTGGTTTCTCTACCCATTGTGCAACACTGAGTCGATCATGGCTAAAATAGTTAACAATTTCGATTTGGCTTATCAGTAGTTTAGCCTTGCAGGGAATCTGTAAGCTTAGAGCTATCAACCAACTTCCGACATCCAACATCCTCGGCAACCATACCTTAGCAGGCTGACAAATGAGAATCCCGCTTCTAGTGTTATACAGACCGTGTTCGACAACATTGAGAAACCTGAGCAGAAACTTTATGGAGAAGTAACTTAACTCTATTTGAGTCCGCTTGATTTTATTTGTGTTAAAAATTGGGCTCAGAGAAGCCAGAGTGCTCTGGTCATCAAATGCTTTCAGTCGTAGTCAATTATGTTCTATTGACTTGAGCGGACACCTTAGACAAACAATGAATCGTGATTGTCGATGAACGAAAAAGGGAAGCTAATCTCTCTACATTTTCAGCTAACCTTCATATGACAGATTCAAGTACACGGCAACCGCATATGTTAGCGAGCGCAAGAAGTTAACTCTGATGGTTTTATTAGATGGAGCCAGAGCGTTGATTGTAGGCATGTCCACATCGCGGGATTTGTATCCTCTGCAGGGTAATATTAGAAGTTAGCGCTTGTAAAGCTGCCAGAAAATCCTTTCTAACAGATACTATAAAGCCATTTCTTTCTTATTATCGCTGTGTAATGTGTATTGCGTAACAAAATCTCTCTGTCGTGATCGGTCGCGTCCTTGATTTATTTACACACTTATTTCAACAAAGTCATCAGAATCCTAATAAAACTAACACTGTTTGGAAAGATAAGTTGGAAACGAGTCAAGTATCATCCAGCATTAATAAGAAAAGCTGAAAGGGTGATACTACGATTCATAAGTAAGGAAATTTATCTGCAAGAAATGTTTTTCTTCGTAAAATTACCGAACCAAAGCTCAGCACTAATTACAAGTAGTCAATTCAAACATTACAGAATAATAGCAGAAGAGAGTGGACGATTCTGTGAACCGTTGAAGAATACATGCAGAGGAATGATTCTGACGATTGAACCTCATTCCCACCATCGTATCGCCACCACAGCAACAGAACGAAAAGGTGAGCGACACACTGGTCTGTTTTCGTGAGAAAACGGTGCGGACCCATTGAAATCAAAAACTCCTAGACACCGAACGTAACAGGACAATTTTGCCATATTTATTCCTGCTCAACACATTCGTTATTCTGTTATGAGACATATGTATTCATACATCGTTGAAGATAGTTTTGACTTTCAAGTTGAAGAAGTGTAACATAGATTTCAATGGGATTTCTTATGAATATGAAAATCCTGAGAGTCTTATCAACGAGTTTCAGTTTTTCTCATTCTGTTGTTATGAAATTCTTGTTTTCGGCAATCAACCAACAACTTCTTTTTTTCGTCGAGGTTGCTTTTTTTAAGCAACTAAGCAGTTAAGCACCAGATGTTCCCCAAATGGGCTCAATTTAGGCGGTTGCTACACTCATGTATAAAACTGAAATATCTAGTGTCCCAATTACTTTGAACTATGCACTAGAAAAAGTTGAAGTAGAATAAGTACTGTTCGGAAATGTAGGTAAGTTGGAGCGATAGAGTGAACTTATTTCTATTGCTTTGTCAAGGACTAGCAGTAGCCTTCCAGTTGAAGAGAGGTCTTCGGCATTGTCGAAGAGCTAGGTTGATCGTGAATATGCTCCGTGTGTTGCAGCAACGTTGAGTTTTACTAGCAAAGAAAGGATTTCAAACAGCACCTTGAGAAATGAGCTTAGTCATAGTACTGGTTCGATGTGCTCTTTCGTATGAATCGTCGTTAGTTCAGCTGTGGATACCGCACTCCCCACCCTTCACAGAGTTGGCAGATTTATACCAAATTTGTCTGAATGGATAGATACACTTGATGCTAGTGTCAATGGCCATCGTAAGTCATTAGGTCATTGTAAAGACCAGATATGCACTTAGTCTTCTACGGTGTTCATTCAAAAGATGGATCACCTAAGGACCGATTAGTACTGAACGCTATATATCTTATTCTAGAAGCTCTTGCTATCTGAATTTTTACCTGTTTCTACGCTGTGTTGTTTATTTCTTACACCACCATTACTTCTATTGTAA
Source organism: Parelaphostrongylus tenuis (assembly GCA_019055375.1). Taxonomy (NCBI): domain Eukaryota; kingdom Metazoa; phylum Nematoda; class Chromadorea; order Rhabditida; family Metastrongylidae; genus Parelaphostrongylus; species Parelaphostrongylus tenuis. The sequence goes on from JAHQIW010001925.1 coordinate 17,914, forward strand.
TGCCAATCTTGTACATTTTCTTAATCAAACGGAGTGTTTAGTTTGCTTGATGACGCTGTTCTCCATCTTTTTATGGGTGCTGAGACCTTGTTGCATAATCGTGACTCATCGAGAATCCTCGACAGAGACTCTTGAGGAATGATAACACCGCGACCTTGGCGCCAGCCATTCACTCCACCGACGATTGTGATCAGATTGGAAAGATGTGATTTGCTTAACTGGTCGCAGGATAATTGCGTGCACATTTGATAGGAAAAAGGAATGCTAATTCAAAGAATTCTCACCGCTACGTTTTCAAGAGCAGAAACTTGCAGAACTGACAGTTTTGTCTCCGGTTCAAGTCACATCCAGTGAAGGGAAAAACTTACGGTGGTTGTCTGAAAACTAGAAAAACTCATCGCGATTGGAACTATGACTATGAGGTTACTTTGCCTTCAAAAGTTTTTGAACGATGGAGATTTGTAAAAAAAGGTAACGGTACGAAATAAATTCTTGTAAGTTGAAGTAAAGTGTTTGCTGCTTTTTGTTCATCATGTCGATCACTTTTCACAAATCATCGGAATGTGGTACGCAATGCTTCAATTGTACTCTATTATTTTTGTTTCTTTTTTTCGACTCTGTGAGCTCAAAAACACTTCCAACAAGAGAATCTGCGTTCCTCACGCTTTCTTTGTCACTTAGTAACTTCATTCGTGATGTAAGACTCAATGAATATTTTCTATATCTAATGAATTCAGAAATGACGTGCTTAGCGCAGTGTCTTGAGGACCTGTGCAATACATACAGAGTTACTGGTTCGATTCTGTCTCAACTAGAAATAACCTTGTTTCCTTTTTTCGACTGATTTTTGGAGGTAGAACTTTAGCATATATATATATGAGGTCTGTTATTGCATCTTAGCGATATACGTACGTTTCGCCCTTCTCATAGGTATTACACGGCTCATACTAGAAGTAGCAAAGCGAGCATATGCCACAGTATTCGGCAAGTGAAATAAAACGAGTTGCATCGTCTTTCTTCCAGTCGATATTTTCCGGCTCTTATCATTCATAAAATGATGCCTTTTCGAGGTCGACAAACTATTACCACAGTTGCCTGCAAGGATAAAAAGATAAAAGGCTGGAATGTGAGGTCAGCATGCTCCTGTAAAGCATCGAATACGCCTAATATGAATCTATCGTCCTCTGCAAGGCTTTGTGGAGTTGGAATTATGGTTTATCTTCGAGAGATAGAGCGACAAAGTGTATTTTGTCCAGTTTAATGGATTAGATTCGGCAGAAAAGTTGTGACTTTTAGTTGAAATGAAATGAACTGTGTACAGCGGCGCAAATTTGTCTCATGAGATTGAGTGGCTCTCAATAGAATCAGTTCACAACTCTTTGAGAATAATACATTCAGCAGCCTTGTAGAAGAGGCAATACAATCACGTAAGCGCATCGTCAGTTCGAAGATGTCGGATAACCTAAGAAGAATAGAGAACGCTTGTGCTCAGATCAATAAGGTCAGTCAAGTTTTTTCAACTGCACATTCATCCATTTCTCTTAAAGGGCGGCTTTACTATTATATTACAGCAATGGCAGTGGCGCTGAATTTTCTGTCTAGAACATTCTATTTCGCAGATCGCACTCACTAAAAAGTAATTTTTCAACTAACCTTGGTCTTTATTTCTTCAAATAGAGACGTTCTGCCTGATACTTCACCGCGATTTATTTTCGACCGTAATCTAATCAATAGATTGTTTGACCATGTTGAAGTTTTTATTGCTCTGGACACCACTCAAAATTGGCGACAGAAAGGTGAAGCGTTTTTAGCACATTACGGATCGTATGATTACTACAGTGTTTACACGATTGAATGATCTTCCGAATTTTGCCCTCCTTTTTCTGGCCTGTAATGTCTTTTTTTGTTTCTTCTGGAGCTGAGCATTAGGATGGTTGTTATGGAAAATCCAAAATGCCCCATCTCAATTAGTATTCACAGTTTTATAGATTGATTTTGGTGTAAGAAACATGGCGCTCCAATGACACGCTTCTTCAATCTCTCTAGCTTCACGTTAAATTATCGTCTTCGAATGCCAGCGTCATATTCTTTGGAACCTCTAGACTTTTGTTGTCACCAAATAGGACGGGGAAAGGGGAGGGGGCGGTTGTGACTAGTGAAAGATAAAATATTATGAAATTAATTCGATAATGTGTCATAAATAGGAACAACGGCGATGATCCCTAAAGAACAATGAAACAATTGATTGTTTGCCAAAACTGGTATTGCGCACTGTGTAGAAATTTATTTTCAACTACGCCTCGATGTGTATGGTGTGTTCTTCGGTTTTGAATGTGTTGAAGAAGAGATTTGACTGATGTGCTCACCTACCATGTTGAATCAATCCCCACTAGAACGCCATTAGCTCTCGCTGTCAGATTACTGCACCACAGCATTGGCGTGCACCTCATCTACTGCAGACGAATCTGATTAACCTTCGCGATTCTACCACCACAGCTCATGAAGCACTGGATATATTCGATGACAGTGCCGCTAGGATATCGATCGATGGAAGAAATCCCAAAGTCAAGGTATTCCACCTTCTCGTTTGCATAAGCTTTAGTTATTTATTGTTAATGTAGAAGTCTGCTGTCACCAGTTCTTGTTGCTTTTAATTTTCAACGCATTTTCTATCTTACTATTCGCTCTCAAATCTTATTTAACTAAGTTCCAGTTTGACACTAGATGAAATTTGAGAAAATTGTCGATCTTATGTGCGTCAAAATAGGGTCACGAAGTACACCTTTGGAATGCAACCGACCTTTCTCAATTGATATCTGAGAAAAATGACTTCCTACTTTAGGTCCTTTCACGATCACACACATGGATTTCGGTGCATGCGCGAAAATTTTGATCTAGAATTCCGCCCTTCGAAGTTTGCATTTTTGGCCGAAAATTCCTTCTTTTTTCAAACAAAGCAAGAAGGCCGCGCCGATTACTACAGCAATAATTTCGAAAAACCAGTTTGCCGCGTCTATACCGATTTCTGATTGCCGGACGAAAATTGATTTCGATGCGCATATAATCGCGTACGAAATACGCAGTTTGAAAGATGGCTTGCTTTGATCCAGTGCCGATGGTCGCGAAAACGTCAAGAGAAGCGTTACAGTTTGGAAAATTTTCAGACTCTGTTCAAAAATGCGAAGGAAACTATAAAAAATTCTAAATAATGTCTCTTCGTCATGATACAAAGGTTTTGCTACCAGCTATAGTTTTACAAATAATGCCAAAATAGAAATATACACGAAATTTATAGATTAAAAATTTAGTCTTTCGCTGCTCTATTTATCTGCGGGGGGATACACTCGTTGTTCTTGAATAGAATCAGAGAAACCTCTAATACCAAAAATTTTTTTCTTAGGATAAGACACACAAACTTGAAACATATAGAAAAAAAACTTGTAAGAATTTGTTATAGAGGAATATTCAACTTGAAAACTCATCACATGCTCCTACTCGTATTGTCAAACTCATCACGCTCCTTACCTGCGTATTGTCCCGTCTTGTCTCAGAATTCGACGAGCTTCTGAAGCCATTGTTGGCTGCTCGTAGTCATATCTCAAACTTGCGAAAAAGCCTCGATCAAAATGGCTGGACTATGTCTGTTCTTTCACGTGATGGCGACGACTCATAAACAGTGGATGATGCCTTCGACCAATTCATCTGCTTTCCAGAAGATACGTAGGCAGAAAAGCTTGTAAACGAAATTAACTACCGGAAAAAATGTTTATCTAGTCCGTTACGATCTCTTTGATGAAGTTCAGTTGATGAAAGGTTGTTGGTGTTTTTCACAGAGTTATTTCATGACCTTGTTGGTTTTTCGATAGCTGAAACATCTGAATATTGAGCTGTACTCAATTCAGGCGCTTTGATTGCATAAATTGAAGAGAATTTGAGAAAAGGAAGTTATTTGTTTCGAAGCTCTGATTCAAACTTGTAGCTTTCAAATAACAACAATAGGTGAATATTATCGTTGTTGCTGGGCGAGCCGCCAGAAAGTTAGAGTTCTATTATAGCACCAGAACTTGCGTCGTCATGGTATTATCTGCAAAAGTTCAAATATTTTTTATTAGTTGTTCCTTATTATATGAAGCGTCCACTGGTAGCATGCGTTTGTGATGTCAGATATCCAGTTACTAAACTGATAATTTTCTTTACTGGGAAATGGTTTCAGGTTCCAGCAGGCTGTCGTCGACTTCTGCAGTGGACACAACTTGTGATTTCATCGTCAACGATAATATTTCTCAGTCCGTTGACAAACAACAAAACAGAAACATCGACTTCCATCACGTCTACCCATCCACGGATTCCAGATCGGCTGGCAATTTCGCTCGGGTAAGTAGATGGTCTGCGCCAATGTTGCATCAATTACGGCAGCGAATAGTAGTTTCCGGTGTCAATGTACTCTGTGAAAAATATATATATGTTTTTGGAGTTTTTTCGTCTTCCTTTAGAATGGGAGTATTTTCAAAGTGAACTATGGCATGTAAAGGTTTTAAATCGCCGCCTTTCGTGGAAGAGACAAAACGTTTGTCATCGTCGTCCACCTCTACTGTAACGTCATCCGATTCTTCTCAACTGTTTTCTATTTTGGTGACCAAACCCGCGCAGATAAACCGAAAGGACGTATGACCTTTGCCGATGAGGTGTTGTTGAGTTACCTTCAACCTAACTCTTGTGTGATCTTTGTCTTTCAGATCATTTCCATTATTCTCACCCTGTTTCAACTCGTTGAGAAAAAAGCTTTTTTTGTTTTATTCTACAGCTTCGGTGGTCACTCGATAGCTTGAATCTCGAGTTTCCCGATGGTGTACTTTATTTTTTGAAATTGGCTCTTTCGATGACCAAATATAATATTTTTATTTTTTCACCGCCTTTAGCGGTGGTATGATAGAGATAAATAAATGAATAAATAAATAAATCGAATATAAGCGTAAATATAAATAGAATCATGTTTGATCATCGACACCAAACATCACTCTACTTAACTGGGAAATATGTTTCACACTTGGGCATTTTTCTCTATGAAAATCTTTCTCTAGGCTTTCAGTAATCCTCGACGATCAAATTTTGACCGATTTCAAACGCGTATTCGGTTTTTCGAGAAGATTTCTCGTTGTGATGTAAACTGAAAGTAGATCTGCATTTCACACGCGTCACGAGCTCCTTGCTGCGATATGTGGATGAGATTTCCCCAACATTGGCATCAATCCATCGCGCTTTCGAAACATCACACTCACTCTAACAGACAAGAAATGCGTCCCAAGTGCTGAACCTAATCTTCTTTTGGCAGTTATTACGTATTGAAAAGCCTTTTCTCAAAAATCAAGTGAAGTATTTAAATCGTCGAATTTTTTGCTATCGAATCAATCTAAAAGGTTGAAGAAAAGCTTTGTCCAGCGAAGATACCAGAGCGCAGAAACATTATTTGTTTCACCATCACAACGTGGAAAGAAAGCCTTTTTGAAAATAGAATGCAACATTGAAATTCTTGCGATCTAAGCTATCAAATGACTACTGAATCTTCGGAAAAAAGCAAGAAAACTCGTTTTACCCAAGGGGCTGAAATAGGATGAGAACGGAAAGTATCGACAATGAGATTGAGTAAGCAATTAAACTGTCTTTGTGCCCTGTCGAAAGTCACATTCATCCAGTGTGCCACGCTTTCTCGGCGTTACACTTTTTCTATGATGCCTAACGGATTCAAGTGGGAGCTTTGTGGAAGTTATCAATTCATTTCAGTGAACAGTAGTGTATCCTACGAACATTCAAGTCATAGATCACTTATTTCGCGGTCATCACAATCACTACTGGACTTACAACAATCTGATTGCTGATGTTGAAATAATTCAGCCTTGCGATCGTCCATCTGTTTCGTCGTTGAATGACTCGAATTCTATATACTCGAAGCGCTTACCGAATAACTGATTATCATCAAGCGGATTTCCACAGCCACCAATTCAACGCCTACAAGAAACGAAAATCATTGAATAGGACGACTTGGAGTCAGTTGTTAGTGATCGAGAAAGCCTATGTCAGGTACGTATGCTGCAATACTCTTGAAAACTGCACTTAATGATTGTCTAATAAGTAACTGGAGCACTTAACTTTTCAATAATCTGCTATACTTCGTCTGTTTCTTGTTCCGTCCTTGCCGTTCCTTTATCTGCTCGTTTTCTTCTCACTTTTACATTTTTTGCTTTACATTAGAGGTATTTTCTTTCATGAGGATAGCTGATTTTCAGGACTATGCGTATTTGGACGACGCTGTGCCTGGACGATCGAATACAGGTGTTGACAACGCAGTCAACAATGACATGAACGATGAAGTAAGGTTTGATTCAAATCACATTTGCAGTATGGTAGCAAACGGTGCGAGCCTTTGATCTTGACTGTGAAGAATTATGTAGAACTCAAAGCGTTGAATTTTGATTGAATCTCTGAGGGTTCTGCCATACTTCTGATTCCATTTGCGGCATCGTTAGAGATATTGATTGCTTTCTCAGTTTATAAATTCCTGAAGATCTGTGTAGTAATAATTCTCAATAACATGTATGCGATAGAAATTCCCAAAGACGTATTTTTTCATACACGGAAATTTCCTCACTATCTTTTTCGGAAGTGGATTGAAAATCTTGCATTTTCGAAAAATCTGAACTGAATCGCTATACATTGTTCCATCATCAGGAAATGCCCTACGTAACACCTTGGCTCGGGATCCTCCGAGATTGTAAGGGGATTTGCCAGAAGAGCAGTCTACGTCATTCATCAAGAAAACGAAATTTCGAGCGGTAGTCGAAATGTAAGAAGACCTATATGGAGAATGCATGCAAAAAAAAACGAGTTGCTTGCAAGAAGTGTTAGGAATCCCCCAGAAAACTGTGGAGACAGATCGTGTCAAGATTTAGAAAAAAAAACCTTTTTTCCTTCTTCTGAAAGACAGCAACTTTTTTGCAATATAATTTTTTTTAATCTATACTCTTATATAACTAAGAGAATTGAGTGGTGAACAAAAACACCTCTTAGTGTTCTTACACCTTCTCTTAGTTAAATAAAAACCATCGTAATATTGCGAAAAAAGCAGTAGAAATACAATAATTTCGAAGTATTAGATATAATAGTGGCTGTCAGCTTAGCGGGATTTATAAAGCGAAATCGCATATTCGACCAAACCTGTTAAAGGTTGGTGGCTGACAGCTAAACATAGAGATGTTGAAGAATGAGTGGTCGGGAAAATGTGTGGTAGAGCACGCGTCCCCGGATAGGATGAAACGTGGGTTCGATTCCCGCCTGAGTCCGTGTTTTTGTTCACCACTCAATTCTCTTAGTAACAACTTGAAAGACCGACTTTCTTGAAACCTCGGCATATTAATAATATAAACCTTTAAAAATGAAAGGAAAAGCTTAGAAAACTAATCTTTATTTAAAGCTTCACGAGGTTGGTATCTTTTCCCAATCGATTGTTCCTCTTTCCGGTCGATGGGTTTTCGCGATTGCTTGTGCTTGGCTCACGTTTCGGCAAATACGCCTTCTTCAGAGCCTGAACGTATTATTGGTTGTAGCTTTATTTATATGACTACATACTAAGGGAAGAAAAAAAAATTCGAAAATCTAAGGTATTTTGAGCGATAATTGATCCAGGGAAAACCACTCACCTTACCATCTAATCCAGGTACTACCTATGTTGTTAGCGCTAGGGTGACGTATGATCCCGCCCCCATGTCACTAAGTCAAATTATGTATAGGTGTCAACTGAGACCCATGCTAGAAAATTAATCTGAGATAAGGTGCCATATGGTTGGTTATATTGAGGCACTCTCCCTTTTTGTTCATTTGCGGGTTTTTGGAATTTATCCAAAAACCTTCAAGTGTCTTTCGCGCCGATGTTTTTGGTTCGTGTCCTAGGATTTTGACTACTACCTCGAAGTCGTCATCGTTGTGTCTTTGAATCCTGTGTGTACCTAGAGGTTTACCTGGGTCTTTATTTGTTTTCCCATCTAGGTGCTCTTTAATGCGGATGTGAGGTGGTCTGCCTGTTTCGCCAATATATTCACCACCACATGTCTTACAAGAGATAAGGTATATTGTACCTACGCTCATGCAATCACCGTCTCTACCGTTGGGACAAATAACGCAGTCCCTTGTATCACATAGCCGGTCATACAAGCGGTTTCGAACTAATTGTCGACGAAGTGTTTTAGGAGGAATTTCTACAATTCCTACAGAATCTTCTAGACCACTGCTTTTTAGACACCTTCTAATAGCGGTACTGACTTCGTTTGTTATGATAGGTAGTATAAGAGGTACCTTATTCTTTAGGTTTGGCGCCCTGTTGTTCCCATTGCGAGGCTTTTCGCTCCTTTTGGGCCTAACGTTAGTTGCTGTTCTTATTTTGTACCCAATGGAAATGTTAATTTTCGCGCTAAGTCTAGTGATTCCCTTCTTTCATCGTCTCCCGTGCAAACACTTACAGCTGTTCGATACATATATAAGTGCTTTTTTAGTATGTGAGGGATGAGAACAAAGGTAATGTACCAAGATGTTTTTGCTACTAGGCTTGCGATACCATTTTGTGTTGTAGCCACTTTAATTAAGTTGAACTTGAACGTTCAAGAAGGGAAGCCAGCTCTGTGAATTTTGTTGTTCTCGCGTCAACTTAATAAACTCTGACTGTCCGTTCAGAATTTCGAAGCATTTATCCATCTCCTCTTGTGTAGAGCAGATGAAAAAGCAATCGTCTATATATCGACAGTAGAGTATTGGACGCCGATGGAGAACTGGAGCTTCCACTTTTGACATGAAAGCGATGGCTAAGCTGGGTGCTAGTCTTTCTTATTTCTCTTATTTCTTAGTAATTCTCTTAGTTATATAAGTACCATCATAATATTGCGAAAAAAGCAGTAGAAATACAATAATTTCGAACTATTTATTTATCGTAGTGGTATGATGCTTCAATAAACCCAGTGATGTAGAGTGGTATGTAGAACTTCTGTGCTAAATAAGACTCGCACCCATTTTTCACCCTATCCGAGGAAGCGTGCTCGTATCATCGCACATTTGACGCTTTACCTTTTAACATTACTCAACATGACTGGGTGTATTGAAGCGTCATAGCGCCGCTAGAAGCAGTTGAACTAAAAAGAACTTTGTTTGATCACTCACTACCCAATATCTGTCGGCGTGAGTGGGTTGCCGCTTGGTTTGACAGATAGATGCCTTGTAGCGTAGAAAGAGCGGTGTCAAACCAGGCGTCGGTAGTGCAGCGGTTCAAGCACGTGCCTCCGAATAGGATGATTTGTGGGTCCAGGTCTCACCTGATCATTGCAGAAGTTTTTATGCAATATTTTTCTTCTACGAGTTTGAAAATAATATAGTATCAATCCAGTAATTGCTCAAGTGCGATACAACTATGCGACCATAGAGTTCCATCGAAGCCGATGTTGTCTTCTGAGTATTCAACTTTATTCTCTCTCAGCAGGATCACTCACGACGAGAAAATTCAATATTTCCATTCGAAAGTTTGGAGTCAGAGCCTTCTGTCATTTGCCTGGATCTACAAATCAGTGTTAGAACTGTCCGAAAAGTAAAAGCACTGATTGATACATTGATGGACTATCTCAAGCCATTGTGCGAGCCATGAATGCCTTTAATCGGCTCTACGATGTCGCAATAGATCAACTGCATAAAGCATGATGATTGATCAGTGTCGTACGCTTTCTACTGTATACCATATCTATAGCATAGTAAAATAAAAAAGGGAGGTACTGGAGAATTCATACACAAAAAGTTTCACTGATTGAACTTCGTTGCGTGTTGACAAATCTTATACTTCTTGCATCGTGCAAACATTTTGTGCAATACCGTTCGTGTTAATCAAGGCCTTTTTTGCAATGGAACATTCTAATCTTCTGGGCGCGCAAGGCATTTTGTACACAGTTTGAGAAAAAAAAACCCTGTTTTGGAACGACATCTTTGTTTCAGTGATTTCTGTGACAAGGGATTATTGTCCGTAAGGAGGGGCGTATCAGATGGGCAATTGTAAGTGCATGTGTCCCGCAGTTACATTTTCATTCTTTACTGACGGAATCAATCATAGGCTGCTGTTCACGAAAAACAAAATGATTTCATGCTTATGGGAATGTTGGCTAATATGACTTCCCACAAGGGCAATGATAAGGATTAGACGTCCTGTTGCATTTGCACATTTCTTCATCGCAGATTTCCCGAGTTCATGTTCCTATGTTTATGATCAAATTTCATATTCAGGATCGTCAACTTGCTCGCTTCTACGCTCCACAACTCGACCAACACATAGACTCACTTTCATTAGTCCATCGAGGATTTCTTAGGCACGGTAGAAAACAATCTACCCCCAAAGGACTTCGTTCAAAAAGGAAAGATGGTATGCTATCGTTTGTGAACCCTTCCAGCATAAGAGTGTTCATTCGAATTCATATCATTCTGGCAGCTCACAAGTTGATTTACATCGGGGACACTGTCTCGCAGTGTGTATTGGATCGTACTATCAGTAACAGTTTACGACAATTTGCTGATCGACTATGTGAATTACTCAAGGAATGCGTGAAAGCCATGAAACTCGCATCAGAGGAGGTACGGTTTCTCAAATCTAGTTTTGGGAACATTCTAACGTTGATCACAGACCTTGCGAAGCATGTCTATCCGAAATCTATGACAAAGTTCGTACGTTCGTTAAGGTGAAATTTCTATGCAACGCGTGGTGTCATTGCAATCATAACACGCGCATTGACTAATTGGTGCCAGTGCGCATCAAATACTGCATTTCTTATGTCCATATGTAGGATAGACCTAACATAGAACAATCATTTCACTTCAGCTTCCATGGTGAAAATGTCAATCGTTGAAAACGATGTGCTCGTATATTGGACCAAAGCAATATATACTGAAAGGTAGCCTACGTATCAGTCGTAGCCATAGAGAAAGTTTAAAAACTCCAATCGAACGGAGTTGCCTCCACTGATTTTGACTCTGTGTGACGAATGAAATTCGCTTTTCGACAAGTAATAGTTATGGGCTTTTAACTCGAATTAATACCATAATTCAAACTTAGTTGTAAGTAATAAGTAAGAGCTGCAAAATCACTGACCACTGTGCGGATCGAACGCCCAACCTTTCGATCTGGAGTCGAACGCGCTACCATTGCGCCAAGCGGTCGTCGACTGCGTCTCGCATCCACGAAATTTGATTAGGGATGACACATTGACATGATGAATTTAACCCATTCCGACTGACACGGTCCTATGGTACTCATGGCGTTCTATTTAAGTGCCAGCATGGATAGTATACTACTCATTTTGAGTTTTATGGTTTTCAAAGTTTTTCATCTCACTATGTATAATCTTTCGGCAGCTAATCGAAAGCAGGTCAAAACTGGAGCGGTGGAAGCGGAAGCGACGTTCTATGCATTCAATGTTTCACGAAAAACCTCTTTTCGAAAAAGTTCATTGACCGGTAATTTGACTAACGATTAGCCAATCAGTCATTTCAAGTCGACAAAAGTCACCGTCATAAGCAATAATGATATGCAACCATTTGTTGAGCAAAGAATGGCTGCCTTCCTTCCATAAAGAATGAGGCTGACAATCAAAGAAGTCGCTGAGGTCACTTTTGGCCTGCTTGTAGTCTTTACATTTTTCTTCTCAGAAGCTGCTTCAGGGCGCCGAAGAGATGATAATCCATTGGAGCGATTTCAGGGTTATACCGTGATCCAGCTCAGTTTCTTCAAAATATGGCGGATTGACTGCTCATTGTGAAGTCGAGCGTTATTCTCAAGAAGGGCAACACTGATACGTTTCGGACCTTCTCTCGCCTGCTGCGGCCATCCTCCGGAGTTGTTCCTCATAGACGTCAGCATTGATTGCTGTTTGTTATCGAGCACTTCCCAAACACAATGGCCTGTCAATCCCACAAAATCAAGAGCATTATTTTCTAAACATGGAACTTGGACTTTGGTCTGGCTGGTCTTTGCCGCAGAGCAGCCGTAGGGATGGCGCGTGTGTTGTCTATTAGATCCAGGACTTATCTCCAGTGATGACCGGTTTGAGAAAGTTCTGCCTATGCGATTACAGCAGAAGATTTTCCAAATGGTCACGCGTGCAGCGCAGTCATGGTCAGTCAATGCATGAGGCGCTTCATCGAGACATCACTTTGCTATGTCCCATTTCATTTAAATGGCGTGCGATGGTGTTACGGCCCTTGGTTAAAGCTATTAGGACATTCTTTGACAAATTACAGCCTTCTGGAATCCGCCTTCAAAAAGAAAAGAAAATACATGAAACAATAGTGCGAAAGAAATTACAGAACAACTTAATACCAAATATGCTTTGCATATTCAGTAAAGCCTTGCCAAATGCTTAAAACTTTACTGTTTGATGATGAGCAAGTGTTGTCTTCATCATACTTGAGTTATGTATATTCTAATAGGTTGGAAAGTGCTTAGAGGGACTCGGAGAACACGTAGGATTTGAAACACACATTGATTATCAATAAAGAAAGCAAAAGAACTGAGTTCGCGAACGAGGCTACATAAACGGGCTAAATAAACAATGTTAAGCACGTTGACCGATGTCCGTAACACATGATTTTCTAGGAAAAGAATCGGAAATTAGCAGTCGTGCTATTCGCATGCTGCGCAAAATGTAATGAGCATAGTCCAAAATTTACTTTCTTACTACAGAATCAATGATTTTTAGAATGAATTACCCTTTCTGTTGTTTCACGTTATAATATTTCAGTACCCGGAGTTGAAGAGTATGCAAGGAATGATTGACAGTATCATTGCCGTCTCCAAAACTGCTCATGAGATAAAGATGCTCGTGAAGCAGTTTTGCTAATCGCATTTCGACATTTTTCGGCACGTGAAACGAGCGATCGATAGTCGGTTTCTGATTTACGAGTAGATGTAGTGGTGCCGATTGTTAATATACCGTTTAGCTTGCTTGTCTAGTGTCACGCTTTTCCTTTCTAAGAAAAAGAATAGTGACCTGACTATTCTAGTCTATCCACTACGCTTTATGATACTCATCGTAATTCGTATGTTTGATTTCCTTCTGTCTCATTTGATGTTTCAAGCTCCCACATCTTCTTGCTTCTTGTTTCTGAGCTCCGTCATTCAGTTGTTGTGTTAAAATATTCGCTCCTACTGGTAGTTTTACGTGCTTGACGACGCCCATTGTGTCCATCAGCAGTTGTTGCCTTTGGAAAATTGCTCATCGCAACGTGTAATGTAGAATCTGTAAATAAAGTTTATGGCCCTACGATTGATTAATCACGATGATGAAAGAACAAAAAGAACAACAAAAGAGTAAAGCCTCCATAAAGGACGACTTTTCACTAGGATAAAACATGCGAAGCTGTTACAATGAATGTATACAGCTATCGTTCTCAATGATGATAATGCAATGTAATTAGGAGGGCACTATTTGAAATGATGACTGCCGCCTTTTATTGAATACTGTCTCGGGTACTCTCGGTAATGTCACCATTATAAATAATTCACGTAAAATCTCATGGTTTTAATAGTACAGAGCCAAGTTGCCTTTGTTAGCTTGGTTAATGCAGGACTGTAATCGCTACTAATGATTATTCAGCTTTAATATACGCAAGATTTCTAGGTTTTTCCTACATGGATTTAATTTTTTCTCTTTCTCCTTGAGCGGGCACGAGGTGTCAGATCCAAGCTTTATTTACAGAATCAAACAGCTAACGTTTTGGCAGGTGGCCTTAGTCAGAGCCTGAAAAGGTCAAAGCTGTTTACAATCCAATCATTCAAACACTTCCCCACTTTGGTGGAGAAAACTGTCAGACCTAGATTTCGATCGCATCAACCACAAAGTCGACCTTTTACATACTTACCCCTTTTTTTATATGTCTTCCACTGAATGAACAGGTGAAGAACAACGGAACGGTAATCACATGGGCTTGATGCACCATACCCATCAAGATAACATTTTATATACTGACTCATATCACGGGTGATTACTGGGCATTCTTCCCTGCGGATTGGTCGTGTTTATCCAGAACGCCTCAGTATCTTTTGCGTTGAGGTATTTTGCTCCTGCTCAGGGATGATGACCTATATATCAAACACTCCGGCATGCTTTTGGGCTCTATGTATATCTGGTGGGGGGAAGGGGGTGTCTTTTCTAGCATGGCGCATGTCAACTAGGTGTTTTTCTATGGGGACATAGAGCGGCCTACCCGTTTCGCCAGTCTATTTACCGTCGCTCGCTTTGCACGAGATTAGGTACACTGTGCTTACACTCATGCAATCACCGTCTCTGCCGTAAAGGACACATACGGCAGTTTTTTATTGTGCAGAGGCGGTCATATAAACGAATACAAACTGATTGGCGCCTAAGAGTATTTCTTGGTATTTCTGTTACTGATACCAGGTGCATTAAGCCTGCTCTTTTCAGACAACGTTTTATAGCCGAACTTATCTCATTTGAAAAGATTGGGACAATGAACGGTAGCTTACTTTCTCTAGAACTTTCGTGCAAGGACGTGTTGTTTCCTTGAAACAAAAGCCGAGGGGTTACAAAGTCTGCTTCTCTCCGGTGCACACACCGGCGGCTATTCGAAGCATATTTTTTACTGACGCTTTTTTTTATGTGCGAGGAATGAGAGGAGAGATAGTGAGCCAGGACATTTTCAATACTTGACTTTCGGTACCACTTTGTAATGTAGCCTTTGTCGCTTGAGTTTATTTGCACGTTCAGAAAAGGGTGATCTTTTGGTGTTTCACGGGTAATTTTATGTACTCTGACTGTTAACCTAGCAATCTGAAGCATCTGTGAAGCTCTCCTTTAGTCGAAAAGATGACCAAGCAATCATCTATATACCTACAGTAGAGTAATGGCTGGAGATCAATCACTTGAGCTTCTGCTTTGGACATGAAGACAATAGCTAGGTTAGGCGCCGTTCGCTGCCTCTTTGCCGACCTCTAGTCTTTGCAAAGTACCTCCCGGATTATCTGAAGATTGAGCAGTTCGGACACTCCTTCAAGAGTATCATGAATTGCTGAATCGATAAGCCAAACATGTTGACAGCTCCTTGTTGTTTTTCTAAATCTCGTGGATGGCTTGTAATGCAGAGTCATTTGACACGTTGGTGTAGACAGAAGTGACGTCAAACAAGTCCATTACGAACGCGTTATTTGGATTGGAGTTGAGCAGACGGTTCAGAAACATCTGAGTGTTAGTCAGATGGGCTGGAATGTGTCTTACTAACTGGGATGTTATTGAGTTCAAGATCCTTACTTTCCTATCCGTCGGTCCGTCTACACAGCCGATGATGGGTTCAACTTTGAACGATGTGGATGGATTATTAGACATCAGATCATCAGTGAATACTAACATATGTGTTTTATACGCAAGTATAAGACGGGACATGTTGGTGATTGGATTTTCAACTGAGTGATGATAGATGGTCTTAGACCTGCAGCTTTTGCCGTTTGGACCAACTCACTGTTTAATTTGCGGCACTGCCTTCTAAAATCCTTTTCAAATGATGATCGGTGAAGCGAAGCATCTTCGAGATGCCTTTTAGTTATTTCGATATCTAACTGTCGGAGAATGACTACGAACTCTCCACCCTTATCGCTAACTGATAGTCTCATTTATCCTTGCCTTATCGAATCTCGAGCTTCTTTCATCCCACATTTTTGCGCCTCGGTGAAATTTGATTGAAGCATTCTAGTGCGACAATGAATCTAAGTTCTGAAAGTTCCGTCCGCAAATATCCTAAATTTCCTATCTACTTCTACGTTGGGGTCTTGTAGTCTGTAGAACGGTTGAGGAAATGGTGGTATTGGCAAAATCTCTACTTGGTGTTGTTCTTCCCTACTAATCTTATCGGCTTTAGCTTCCTTACGGAGTTTGTCTTGCGGCTCATATAGATTACACGCAACTTTACGCAGGGATACCTAAGAAATGGGCTGAGATGGTGAGAAGCTTGGACTCAAGTCTAAAACTGAGTGCGCACCATCAATGGGATTTATTCCTCCTAACACCGTGACTATGGAAATTATTGGTGCATGATCTGCCTTATTGTGATTCGTTTGATCTTCTTTAGCGGTAGCCGTTTGCCCTCTAACTATCATATTATGCGATCTACTTAAAAGGTCATCAAACTTTCTCCGCAAAGTAACTTTAGCATTTCACCTAATGGACTCACAAATCAATTTTGACCCACCAACGATTCTCCTCCAAAGGTCGCCTTTCAAATACGGAGCACAGTAATGTTCATTCGTCACACACTTCTTCAGCTGAGCAAACATCTTATCCTGCTTGCTTCGTACACAGTTTCGGAGCACTTCCATTTCAATTTTTAGTACTTAACGGTAATCTCTGGTACACCACATACTTCATGTACTCTACATACTTCGTGCCAGCAAAATATTACCGACTGACAGAGGTAACATTGTTTTCAAGGCAGAAAATTGCCTCAACTCGACAATGCTCAAGTTTCTTCGACGCTGCTTTGAACATCGTGTAGTACCAAACTTCATAAAAGAAAGCGACTATATGAAGTATGTGATGTATCAGAGGACAGAGACGATTGGTATAATCCGTGTTCTTTATTCAAATTCACGACCAATTCCAGCTGTTTTCCCGTCAAATCTAATTCAGTCAGATATGGGAACGATTATACGAACTCTCTACGGTTTACCGCCCCATACAGTGTTCCAGCGCTGCCTTCCCGAACAAATACTTCGAGAAAGGGATACAAAATTAAACGTGATCCCCCTCGACACCTTCGTCGACGGCGTCGTTGTAGTCGAAACGTTCACAACCGTGTCATACCTCGTCCCTTGTACTGGAGCTGTTGCGTCGTATTTCACGCGCGTTTGTCATTCTGCGCTAACACAATTGTCAACGCACATTCGTCACGAATGGACACAGACGTGTATGTACACTGTATATACAAAATTACGTTCTTCAAAACACATATAGACTATTCTATAGATACTATGTAGTCTACTTGGATTTTAGACGGTTCTCTTGTACTCCCTGACGTGAGCTTTTGAAAGAGATTTTTATACAGAAAATATATTATGATAATATATTATAATAACAATATAATATAGTTTTTTATAATATATTATGCTATTATGTAATATAATTTATAATAAAATATATTATATTAATAATAATGTAATATATTAACATATATAATATTATAATAATAATATATTAATACTGAAAATTGAAATGGAAGTGCTCTGAAACTGCTTACGAAGCAAGCAGGACAAGATGTTCGCTCACCTAAAGGAGTGTGTGAAAAAAAAGGCTTGTAAATAACTTTGACCTTTTCAGGCTCTGACGAAGGCGACCTGCCGAAACGTTGTCTGCTTGATTGTGTGAATCAAGCTTGGATCTAACACCTCGTGCCCGCTTAAGAAGAAAGAATTATGTGAATTTGAGGCAGTACCTAAGTAAACTTCGAACTTTAGTGATTAAACTTCACAGCCGACATCTCACTATAAAAGTTTCGATAAATGTAGCAAGGTTGGACAGGGATTAACATCCAGATTTAGCCTCAACAAAAAAGGAATGTATTCTGTGCTACAAATATATAATTACTTATATATATATATACATATATACATGTAGATATGTATATATATACACATATATGTACATTGCATTTATATATTATATATATATATATATATATACATATAGATATGTATACTCACATGTGTGCATTACACGTATATATACATATATACATATAGATATGTAAATATAAGTGCACATTGGATGTATATACATATATACATGTAGATATGTAAATATGTAGATATGTGTGTGCATTGCACGTACATAAATATGTATATATACATATAGATATAGCATACAGCATATACTTATATATATCGTATTATACATATATAGTGTTATCATTGTCATTGTGTATATATATATATATACATATATGTTTGCAAGTTTATATATACATATATATATATATATGTATATATAAAGTGTCAACTAGTACTAATCCAACTGCTACAGCATGGGTTGCTACCTAGGAACAAATTAACATCGATCGGCGATTGCCCAAGGGCCGTTCCATATCTTGGAGAACTGTTGAGTAATGCTCGATCGATGGAGTAATATAAAGAGACGATCAAGTGATCCACATTATTTGATTCATCTCGATGCGACAGCTACGAAGAGCAATAATGTAAGAAGAACAACTATTGTGGGTACTCTACTCGAATGGCTATGGCTCTGTTGAAGACGAAGATGCAGAAACGTAACTTTTGCATCATGAACTGTTCATGAAGCGGATCATTGTCCTGATTGAACGTTCTCCATCTTATTCTCCTCGCTGAGTTACTGAGCATCGTCTCTGCTCCATTAGTACTCTTCAAAAAGATGACGACGTCGTCCGCCAAACGAAGATCTCATACAAATGTTTTCAATAATGCGTGCTCTCTTTCTGTCCCGATCGAGCGCACTATCCACTGCAGTGAGCATTAAACAATTCCAGTAGATTGGTGTCACCTTGTCGAATCCCCTTACCAATGGGTATAATGAAAGCGAATGTGAAAAGGGCGTTTTTGCGGGTCCGGCGATAGTGCTAATGCTCGTATAAAAGACTTTTACACGTTGGTCGTTAGGAGCTGATGGCACCTCGTTGATTTCGTTACTACCCAACGTTCTCTCGTAGTCGGAAAGATTTAGGCAGCCCATAGATGAGCTGATAAGGGATCACAAACGATAACATACCAGCTTTCCTTCTTGAACGAAGTTCCTTGGGGGTAGATTGTTTTCTACCGTGCCTAAGAAACCCTCGACGGCTAATGAAAGTGAGTCTATAGGTTCGAGTTGTGGAGCGTAGAAACGAGCAAAATGACGATCCTGAATATGAAATTCGACCATAAACATTGGAACATGAACTCGGGAAATCTGTAATGAGGAAAGTGCTAATGCAACAGGACGTTTAATCTTTATTGGTGTTCGTGTGAGAAGTCATATTAGCCAAACATTCTCTTTAGGCATGAAATATTTAGTAAATCGTTAACAGCAGTCTATCAATGATTCCGTCAGTAAAGAAGAAAAATGTAACTGCGGGAATCATGCACTTACAATTGCCCATCTGAAAAGCGCCTCTTTACGGACAACAAATCCTTGTCACAGAATTTACTGAAACAAACACGTCGCTCCAAAACAGGGTTCTTTTCCCAAACTGTGTACAAATGCCTTGTGCGTCCGAAGATTAAAATGTTCCATTGCAAAAAAGGCCTCAATCAGCAAGCACGGTATTGCAAAAAAATGTTCGCACGACGCAAGAAAAAACTAGAAATAAGTCATACGTGATTGATATCGGCTAAAGGCGACTGGAAATTTGTGAGCGAATTATGCCCCGTGTATTCGTAAGTGTATAAGATTTCTCAACACACAACGAAGTTTAGTCAGTGAAACTGTTTGTTTCAACATTCTCCAGTACATTCCTTTTTTACTTTACTATGACATAGATATGGTAAACAGAAGAAAGCGTACGACACTGATCAATCATTATGCTTTATGCATTTGATCTATTGCAACATCGTAGAGCCGATTGAAGGCATTCATGGCTCGCACAATGGCTTGAAGTGGTCCATCAATGTAGCAATCAGCACTTTTACTTTTCCGACATTTCTAATACTGATTTGTTGATCCAGGCAAATGACAGAAGGCTCTGACTCCAAACTTTCGAATGGAAATATTATATTTTCTCGTCGTGAGTGATCCTGCTGAGAGAGAATAAATTGAATACTCAGAAAACAACATCAGCTAAAATGGAACGCTATGGTCGCATGAGAAGAGTTGGATCGCACTTGAGCGATCATTGGATTGATACTTTATTACTCTCACACTCATAGAAGAAAAATATTGGACGAAAACCTCTGCGTCATTGAGACTCGAACCCACAAATCATCCTATCCGGAGGCACGTGTTTCAACCGCTGCACTACCGGCGCTTAGTTTGACACCGCTCTTTCTACGCTACAAAGCATCTATCTGTCAAACCAACCATCAACGGTCTAGCGTGGGTAGTCGGTACCGACAATGAATCCACTCACGCTGACAGGTATTGGATATTGAGTGATCAAACAGAATTCTGTTTAGTTCAACCGCTTTTAGTGGCGCTATGACGCTTTAGCAAATCCAGTCATGTTGAGTAGTGTTTAAGGGTAAAGCGCCAAATGTGCGACGGTGCGAGCACGCGTCTTCGGATAGGGTGAAAAATGGGTGCGAGTCCCACTTGGCGCAAAAGTTCTACACACCACTCTACATCACTGGGCTTATTGAAGCATCATACCACAACGATAAGAGAATAGATAAAAAAATTCTATTGCATCAAAGTTGTTGTCTTTCAGAAAAACAAGAAAACGTTTTTTTTTGAATTTTTACACGATCTGTCTCCACAGTTCGCTGTGGGATTCCTAACACATCATGCAAGCGACTCGTTTTTTTTTTGCATGCATTCTCCATATAGGTCTTCTTACATTCGATTACCGCTCGAGGTTTCGTTTTCATGATTAATGACGTAGACTGCTTTTCTGGCAAATCCCCTTTGAATCTCAGAGGATCCCGAGCTAAGGGTTACGCAGGGCGTTTTCTGATGATGGTCCAATGAATAGCGATTCAATTCTGATTTTTCGAAAATGCAGGATTTCCAGTCTATCCATATTCGAAAAAGGTGAAAGAAAAAGTTACGTATGGAAAATACCGCTTTGGAAATTTCTATCGTATACAAGTTACTGAGAATTATTACTATATAGATCTTCAGAAATTTATAGACCAAGAAAGCAATATCTCTATTGAAGCCGCAAATGGAATCAGAAGTATGGCACAACCCTTAGAGATTGAACAATATTGAACGCTTTGAGCTCTACATAATCCTTCGAAGTCAAGATCAAAGGCTCGCACCGTTTGCTACCATACTGCAAATAAGATTTGGATGAAATCTTAGTTCATCGCTTATGCCATTGTTGACTGGAGAAAGAATAATTGCTGGAAGGTAGATTACCTTGCAATCGACACTAAATGAAAAATTGCTTGCGAAGTGCTCAACCAGGAAAATTTGTCGAGTAACCCATTTTTGTGAAATTTGACGTACTACAATTGCTTGGATAGCCTATACCAGTAATACTTAAGTAGTGTCATATAAAGGATATGATTATAGTGTTAATCGATCTTTATCGCTTAGTTCAACAATAGACGACAAACCTCATCTTAACCTTTCATAGAGCTCAATCATAATCTCGCATTTAAATTAGCATTTATCTGTAATCAATAATCAAAAAGGGCTAGGCGGCCTAATTTCCAATCGCCGCTCTATTGTTCATTTCATGAACTGGGTAAAAAGGCTCATGAGGCGCAGAGAAGGCCCTGAATATCGTATCCATGCACATTTTAGCGTACATACAATACGGAATCGGCTAAATACCTAGTATAAGGTACGGAATAGTAAAGTAAGAAGGTTAGATGCAGTAATTCTAGCAAGCTTCTATAACAACAGGCCGCGTCGAGAGTCTGTTTGCTGAGTAGGTCAATAATAAAACGGTAGTATTTAGGATAGATTTCGTGATGGTTTTATCATAAAGGAACATTTCAGTATTCGACATCATTCGCTGTACAGGACTTTCATAGGAGTTTTAGTCATCATTCGAAAGAATAAATCCCTGGTTGCAGGTCCATATAGCCGGTTTTTCGAAACACCCTTTCATAACGCGTAGCATCCAGAATAAAATTATGTTTCATACGACCACGCGTTTTTACCTCGCTTATACATCGTTGATCAAAAACCTCCTTTGAACTGCTAGTACTCATTCGATAGCACATGTCTGGAAGAACTCAAATATATGTTAGCTTTCTGAAGAAGCTCCTTTGATAGCGCTATAGGAAAAACATTTCTGAATAGACTGTCCCACTGCAGCGTAGCAGGGAAGATATGGTCGAATTTCACATATAGGCGGCATACTGACCTCCCAATTCACGAGCGGGGAGGGACAATTGATCGATGACCTGGGGGTTGATAATGTGAGGTGCAACTTGTTATTCAATTGGAAACTTTTTCTCCGCTTTGAAAGGAACTCCGCACACACTGACTGCCTCAGATATTACGAAAGTTTCTCTACACGATCATATGCTTATCGTTCTTCCAGCAAATTATACGAGTGACAAAAATGACGGCTCGCGGCCTGATATAAACATTTTTATATTATGAATTCAGCAGCGTTATAAAAGTGTGTTTTGCAAACAGGTCAAGTAGGGCAGTAGCCAAAGATTTAAGCTTTCGAATGATTGCTAACAGGTCTATAAAAATGCTTGTACATGAAGAAGGTTGGAATTTATTTGCTTCCTCAAGCCGAAAACTTATATCAATGGCTTAATGATGACATTTTGTATTATAATAATCGTCATTCATGAGTCTGTAGAAAGAGATAGTCAGATCGCCTTTAGACAATTTGAGCATGGCACAGACTCTCGAAAAGCAGAACGGTTTCTCCATTCAAAAGCAAATACTGGCTCTCGCGCTAACTTCTTATTCACTCAAACAGGTGTACCGTCCATTTGATGTTTTGTTCTGATAATTTGGTACTCCGCAAGAACATCTATGAGCGATAGTAGAACAGACGATCTATAAAGAGTGCAACGTCGGTCCTGAATAATTTCCCTCTCCCTCTCTCTCACAAACACTACTACGTGTGCATAATGCCTTCAGTGATTTAAGTCGTCCTATATTTATATCGATTTTTGACCGTCTAATTTCAGAACAACCACTGTTATGCAAAAATTTAAAAGGATTTGAACTTGTTTTTTGTTTGTATCTATTTTATTCTAAACATACGCTCTCTTAGAGCTGAGACTTTTCTTTATTTCAAGATTTCTGGATAGCCTTCATTGAAACTGTAATGTTTTCAAAAATAGATGACATCATGGCAGTGGTTTCTCGTTTCGATCGTTTCTCGGATCACTATTACAGACCACGTACTTCTGACGTATTCTCAGATCCAACGAAATTTGAGTAAATTTAGTTTCAAAAATCTTTGCTTTATGTCTGTGATAGATAAACGCCCCGAAGATAACTGTTCAAGGATGGCGTCCATCGCTCTTGATGCAGGACTTCTTGACTCTTTTTCCTGGACAAAGTTTTTGAATTGAATACCTAGTTGTTGTTCGAAAGCTCAATTCTTGGTGACTTTAAAACGAAGCTCATTGTTCGAAAAGGCCGTCTCATCGCATTGTCGCAGCAAAAATAGAATTATGTTTAACACTCGGATTGTTTTCTGTACGGCTAGCATCTGTGGATGGCTCTTCATTAGACTAAAGTAATACTCGATAGCATAAATCTCTACGATTGAGAAACTATATTTGATTTTCAAGGTATTCGCTGGGTGATACAGAAGCGCAAAGATATTATGTTTCACATTTGGAGTTTTCTTCCCATATAAGAGTTATTGAGGGGCGCCGTGGTTGAGTGGTTGTGATGCTCGTCGTTGCGCGTGAGGAGTTGAGCTTCACTCCCCTCCTCACTCGGCCCTCCCTCTCCCCACGACTACCAACAACCTCCGGCAGTCAACAAGAACGCCCTATGGAACGCCACAACCAGGCTACCATTGAGATTGCAAGAAGACATGCTTGATCAGTATTCTACAACGTTCAAGAAGAAGACAAAATACGAGTCGAATTCTAGAAGTAGTGGGATCCGCACAATAACATTGTGATGACGGATAGTGCAAGTGTAGATGAGAAGAGTTATCTATGCCAAAAAGTAGATGAGAGTGTAGAGAAAACCATTGAGTGTTGAAGCCACAAAAATCAATATTTTTTTCCAGAACGAAGAAGAAATCCTCATCGAATTATGAAAATCACGCGCTATTAGCGGAAATCGATCAAATGCATTCTGCGAAAGGTTAACGCACTAATTTGTGACAGCAGTGGGTGACCTAGTATGTACGGTAATTGTGAAAATTTGTGCGACGCATTTGGCAATGGAATCTTTACAGTTATGAATTAATGAATATCCAACTCATGAAATTTTTCACACGAGTGAAGTTGTAGTTCTTAATCTAAGAAGTCCACAGAATTTGTCTGTCATCTCAATTATCTGATTGTGTCAGTGGAAACATCGTCTAACAGATATGTTTACTTCATTGCGCACATAAGGACAAATAAACCGAAAGTTTCAAAAAGTTCAGGAATGAACATCAGAAGACCTCTGTGAACCACTTTCAATACTGCAACCAGGCGTCCTCTCTACGTATTTCTTCTTCTTCTTCTGGTGTGAAGCCATTTGCCATGCCAAATATTCTGCGAAGCTCTTCGGAATTTTACCCTAAAAATCGTGAGATGTCGTTCAGCAGTCATTATTAATTCAAACACTCGATTTGTCTTTAGTGCGGCAAGCTAACCCCTAACATACTACCTCGCTACACCGTGTTGTACATAGGAACGCCAACTGATACACTTGGTAACCATTTTGCGAATCTGATTTTGGTCCTTTTTCATTGTATGAATCGAATAATAGAAAGATGATTCCAAAACACTAGTAGAACAAATCATTACTACTTGCTGATTACTTAATAGACTACGATTTCAGTGTGATGCTGTGACTGAAGGGCACATTAAGGAGTTAAAGAGACAGTAATAGAATCTAAGAAAAGTAGTAATCTTTGAGGCAGTATACAGAACTAAAAGACAGATAAATCTAGTAAGAAATTTCGTGAGTTAGTCCGACGACATATTTCGGTACGACAGACCCACGACGTTGATTCTGCACGGCCAGAGCGCTGCGGCGAGTAGCCCTGAGTAGTTAGCGAACTCGCACAGTGGCTAGAAGGTTGCTGGCTCAGTCCTCTCTCATGACGCTTCACTGCAGTAATGTTTATATTACTATTTTTGTCTTCAGTTCAGTATGCACCTAATCACTGTCACAAAAAGCTACCACTAGCACTATAAACTTATCACATCGGCATTCAGCGCGTCCCACTTGTTAAGTGATTCGCCGTGTGCTGCGTGAGGGTTCAGTGTGGTTCGCATTACACTGCCTAACACTGTATAAAATATGCCTTTGAATCCAACTTTCACAATATCGACGAAATGCATGCGAAAAAAGCTGTATATACGTTTTTACCCCAAGGATTTACGTTCCGTACCAAAAACACCAAAATATCAGACAACTGAGCTGTTTTTATATACCGTAATAATTACGAACAGAAGAATCGGCAACCCTAATCAACACCAAAGCGTAACACCAGACAAACTTGCGGTGAAGCGCTGTGATACCGTATAGTAGCAGCAACCTTTTACCAGATAGCTGAGAATACTAATCACTCGGATACGGACTGGTCAAAGCGCGCGACAGAGGATGAAGCTAATGCCGTGGGCCTATGGTACCCAAAAAGTTCATGCACTTTCTCTTTCTTCAAATAACCGTTCTATGATTTATGAATTGAGTTCACAGAAAATCCAACAATGGTTCCCATTATGAACAAAAATATGTACTACAATTAAATGCTAGCTGTGCTTTCTCTCTCTCTCTCTTTCGCTATATATAACATTTACATACACACGTATATATACATACATGTATATATGCATATATATATATAATGTACATATATGTGTACGCAGCAAGTATAGTGAAAAGTAGAATAGTAAAAAAACATTCATGCACATATATATGTGCATATACATATCATATGTGTATGTATGCATATATACACATGTTCATTCATATAAATAAATATATATATATATATGTATATATATATATGTATACGCATACACTACATACGTGAGAATATATATGTACGCAGTTAGTTATGCATATATACACACATATATATATATATACATATATATATATATATGCATGTGTATTTACAGAGATTTCAGTTGCAGCTAACTATACCTTTTTTTTTCAGTGACCCTCTTACATCCGTCGTCAAAAAGAGGGGAAATATCCAAGTAATCAGCGGCCTGTAATGCAAAATTATAACTGATACTAAACAAGATTGATCGTAAACATGAGCTTCCAAGTCCTCTTGTAATGTACCATTATGACATCAAAGAGCATGGCTTGGTCGACGTTGAAGAATTTGTCGTCCCACTCCTTTAGAATCCTCTCGCCTTCAGCACTACGTTCATTTTCAAGATGATTTTCACACCACAGCAGCACCTGTAGCAGAATATCCACATAGAGTTTAAGAATTAGAAGTCGGGATCTTGACACCTACTTTTCTAGTTCAAGTTTACTATTTCACTATTATGATATAAAAAAGGCATTGCTGTAGCATAAAACCTTCGGCAAACATGATCTGACTGTTGACAGTTTTTCTACTAGCGAAATTTCATAAAGATCACATCAAAGTGAAAATTAACGTCATTCAAAGAAATCTGCATCCAAGAATCTTGATGGTAGTCAAAATAATCTACTCCAAGCTGGAATTGTACCCTCGTCTCACCCATACAAAGGGGCATGCAGACACTACACCACGGAGACCACCGCTTTGCTGCTACTCTTTCTCTGGTATATCCTATCACAGCTATCAAGAATCAACCTTTGACGGGTTTCAGCGAGTAAGCATAAGATGTAAAGTGCTAGCAAAGCGGTAGCCTTGGTGGTGTAGTGGTAACGCTCTTCCTCTTGAGGGTAAAACGCGAGCTTAACTACGCAACTGGGGTCGCGTGTTCTGCACACCACTCAGCACTCTTACAAATATACTTATGACGTCATAACATTGCTATAAAAGTGTAAGAATAAAGAACCGAAGGTTAAAAAATTTCGCTTTGATTATACTTGGTAAAAAGCAGTATTTCGATTACCTTTCTCAACACTTGGGAGTTCACCTTTAGTAGGGGAATCGGCTCGTTGTCATCTTGCAGAACCAAGTTCTGAATTGTAATAATTCTCCATTATAACAGCGAATGAGCACATTAAAAGACGAACCTCTATCATTGTAGCGATGACCTTGACATGACAATAAGTGGTGCACGTACTTCGAATATTTCGTTGTCATTCGTTTGTACCTTGTAAATTTTTTCGCTAAGGTTCTTCTCGTTGCTGGGCTTAGAAGAGCTGCCGCTATATTGCTTTTTGGGCATAATGCTGCAAAAATAACCTCTCATTGTTTGTAAGCAAGTTCGAGGATAGGGAGAAAAACATGACCGTATGACGCATTGCGAGCTCACAAAACGTATTTGAGGTTGTAGCCCTGATTTCGTAGAGCTTGTAATGTGAGAAGAACTGCTAAGTTTCAAACTGCGGAAATCTACCACGATATCCGCAAACTGGAATGATCCATTTGGAAACAGATGGAAATTGAAGGTCAAAAACACACATATACTAAAATATAAGGAGGAGTGGGAATTGGGGGGGGGGGGGGGGCTGAATTGCAATCGCTTAGAGACGAGATATTAGCGAATTCGTGCCATCATTCATATTGTTATGAGGTGGTGATGAACGCCTGTGGCGCATTAGTTAAAGGCGCTATGCGGTACACACGTGGATGATCAGTGAATATGTTTAAGGATCGCAGAAATTTCCATATCTGCGGGATCGGTAAATTAGTACCAGTCTGGTCGCGGACTTGTTTGGGAGAACAAGCAGCACTGACCCGATACAGCGCTAGGCCACCGTGAGTCGCTGCAAGGGCCAAACACGCATCAAATCCCCTAAAACAGAGTTAATCGGTTGACTTCCGTAGACTAAGAGACGTGTCCAACGACTTTACTACTTCTGCCCCGAGTCGACGCCGACTACAGCCACTTTTCGTTGCAGGACTCGCAACCAAGTGTCGGAAAGATTAACGTGCGGTATGCACCGGCGTATTGACTGCTGCTTCTCGATGTTATGTGTGCAGGAGTGGTGCCAACATCAAGATCCGCAGTCGATACGCTCGCGCAGACCGCAAGCGAATCATTACAAAACTGAGCTGCAGGTCCAGCACCGAAGAATGGCCACGGCCAGCGCCTACTCAGGACAGAGGGGGTGGAGTAGTTGAGCACGCCCCCGGGTCCACGGAAGCAACAGGTCAAAAGTTGCAGTCGAATGCATAGCGCATCTCTGAGGAACTGATTAACGCCGAAACCTTTATTATTCATCCTAATAATTTTCCAGTGAAGGTGAAATTAGGATGGAGCACCCACAAAGATCGAGATAGTTGCTGTGTTGACTCTACTCGTCTCAAGATGTGCACTACTCCAAAATCTTTCTCCTTGTAAACTCTATTACAAAATATAGGAACTGCCACATGATGATGAAATCCATATTGATTCAGATATTCCAGATATTTGATAGAGAAATAAGAAAATGGAGTTTACCCAACACATTTCCTCTAAGCACTTTTATAAGCAGAGCGAACTCGGCCGATTTCATGAGGAAAATGCTGCGTCGGACGTGTGATCAATTGAGATCGAGTGCACAATGTTGAGTGATGTGCAAAATCTTGGATACCGTGGGAAAGTGAATCCTCGTTTCACACCTTCCGGGGACGCCAGCGAACCAGTGCACCGCAGGGGCTCCTATGCTGCTACGACTCTTCCGAGATCACATAGTTCAAACATTACAGACGCAGCTTAGAGATCTTGACACTCCGAGGACGACCGGGACACGGCTCTAACGCTGTTCCCCTGCGCGCGGATGAGAGCGGTCCATTGCGCCGCGTGGCTGGTGATGTCGGGCTTCCAGGAAGAAGGTTTCTGGTTCGATCCTCTCCTACGCCGCTTCACTGCACATTCTTTGCTGTTGTTCTTTTGTTTTCTGCTCAATACATATCATACAATACTTCTTCTTATCCTAACACCGTAACACAAGCCACCAATCTGTCTTTTGATTATCATCATACGTAGGTAATACACTGCTGTGCACTGCCATAAACTGTGGAAAATACCGTTTTAAGATTCGACTTTTACAACGTCGTCGAAGGAAATGCGAGAGAAAGCCAAGTATGCGTTCTAACCCCGATGAATCTCCGTTTCGTATCGAAAAGTAGCAAACTGTTAAAAAGGTGGGCGTTCTTCCTTAGCACTAATGACCATGCCATAGAAGAATCTTCAAGTCTAATCGACGTCAAGAAAGAACACCGAAGGGCTGCAGTGGAGCGCTTTGAAACGGGACCGAAGCAGTAACCTTCCCTGAGACGATGGGCATCACTTACCACTCGGCACACCAGACTTTCCTCCTCGAGCGCAGCGTGACCAGTGCCGTGTCCCATCGTTTCCAAAGTCAACAATTCTAAAGAGACCTCTCCAGGGAAGACGAGAAGTCCTCATTTTCAAGCATTTTTCTCACTGCTACGAAGTAAAACATATTAAAAATCTAAGAGATATCGAAATTATCAAAAGTTCATAGCTTATCTCTCATGAACGAGAGCCTGGCTGCGAGAAGTGTGCGGACCATTGTCATCTCGAAGAGAATTTCATCTCAAAAGAAAAAACTCTAAAAGTGCTTGAACATATATTTATGCTAGTGGAGCATAGTAAGAGCTATCTCTTACAGTCGCTTGCAATCGTCGGCAAATAACCGACTGCCGTTTAATTTTAGAAAAAACGTAGAAGGAAAAAAGTCAAATAAATTCAAGAATTCAGAAGAAAGAAATCACATGTGTTCTCTCTTGCTATGAACTAATGACCGGGGAGAGGAAAAAAATTTCACGAAAACGAAAAACGAAGGGGAGGAGGCACGTCAACACGCCACTTCCCGGCGTCAATACGGTATCCATGAGACAACTACCGCCCTAAGGCGCTCGTGTCAGGACCCATTCTATTGGATGATCTACCACTGACGCGTTGATATCCAGCTGCATCGCAACTTTAGAAGTTGTTTTGAAGTAAGTAGCCATAAGTTAGATTTTTCAAAGAAAGAGTGTTGGCGAAGCAGTGACTTCTGTGGTGTACTGGCAGCGCGAACCCACAATATGGGTGGGACAAAGGTTCAACTCCCGCCTAGGATCAGATGTTATGCATACCATTCAGTACTCTTAGATGCTCCACAATAGTGGTTCCCACTGTTATAAGCTGATCTGGAAGATTTGTCTTCCTCGCCATCTTCTCTTTAAACTCCTATTTCACCGCTTTTTATAGCTGCAGTATCATGCTAAAACTACATATCTGAAAACGTTAGTGATATGCTAAACTTCATCCCTTGGGAGAGAGTCGATCCCTTGCCTCACTTTTTCGGGGGACGCATGCTAACCACTGCACTACCAGAACCCCTTTCCTGCTATCACTCTTTCCATGTTGTCACCTTCTCGTGTTGCATTCAGATTTGATAGGAGACGCTCATACTATTCAGTAGTCCCTCTTCAGTACTTTCAGTGCAGTTTGTTGGCTGGAGTTGGACTGGCAGACGACCTGCTAGCATGTCCAGTTTTTTTTGCGCCTGTAGCTTGTTGGTTGCGAATAAACATTTATAGATGTCGTATTTAATTAAAGACAATTCAGTACGATAATTCCCCACATCGATTTAATTTCGGCTTGATTTTAATTCATAAGTAACTCTAAATATCGATGTCAAGTACAGATCAGAACCAAGCAATATTCGATTAATTTCTTCTGCTATCATGTAGGATCACAAATTCCTCATCTGAATGACTGTGTGATCGGACGAGGAGCTCATTAGAGAAGTTCGAAAATAGCATCACTTTGGAGTACCAACTTATCATATTTGAGATGATTGTCATATGTGTGAAAACTATAACCTTTTACAGAGATTGACAACATCATGGCAATAGTGTAGTGCGTGGGCTGGTAGCTACAAGTCTGGAACAATTGAAATCACGGAAATCATGGTGAATACCGCAGTAGGCGTATGTATAACAAAGGACAGCGATTATCGTGAGCCACAATGACTGAGAAGAAGGAAACAAAAGTGATCAAGATGCGGGGCACTCGCTGCCGTGAGCGCGAAGAATTTGCCTTTTACTTCAGCAATTCACTTTTTAATGTTGACAGTTTACTTTACGGTATTCTCATCTAAATATCTCCGATTGAAAATTAATAATCCATGTCCGTCATAGACTAATGTCACAATATTAACCTTTTGCTGGAGACGGGCATCGCATTCTAGAGACGATTTCTTGGAGATCTTTTTCGCCGTACAAAACTATCTCACAACGATTGCAGCAGTCATTTGGAAAGTTTAATATCAGTCATCCCAATGCTGCTCTTGGTTTCTGAAAAGGCTTTTGTAGTGCGTCGTGGCAACGGAAATAAATTTGCTGAAAAGCACTGAGGGTGGTCCAGTGGATGAATATGCTGTATGATGGTAGCCGTAGTGTGGTGACTGACTATATCTGAGGCTGAATCTCTTAAAGCAGTGGCAGGCCAACCATAGCCTATGAATTGGCTTCATTACCGAATTGATAGGTTCCGTTCACATTTTTACTGAGGACATACTATGAGTAGTTTATTAGTGTTGCGAAACGGAACCAAATGATGGCATGCTGATTTTACATTGGAGAGATTATTCATGAGGTAGGCGTTTTGGTAGTCGACAGTTAACGCTTTGTAGCGTAGAAAGAGTGGAGTGAAGAACCAGTGTCGGTGGTACAGCGGTTTAGCACATGCTCCCGGAAAGAATAAGATCTGGGTTCAAATCCCGGCTGACGAAAACGTTTTGCACGCCACTCTACACTATTGGATTAATAGAAACATCATAACACCGCAATAGGCGGTCAAATGAAATGATTTGGGAATCATTTCTTTACTCTTATGAGTTTTACGAAATTTCTTGCGGTTCAGGTCGTTGACCAATAATTTTACTCCTAACTGATCGTTCATTCGTTCCAAACGTTATGATCAATAATAATTGCCATTTCGTATAGGCAGGTATGAGAAGCACAAAAGTCGACTCGACATACCGAGAGATACTAAATGATGTTTACGACTATGAACCTCAGATGGGAGTTGAACCAACTTTTCACCTATACCGAGGTCACATGCTACCACTACACCACCAAGGCCTTTACTTTGTCAACACTCTGCGATACTCAACATATGCCACAAAATACCACCAAATGATGGCAGGAATGTGGATGTATGGTAGCGCATAGTCTGATAATCAACATTTTGTATTGCAGTACGAGATAGCAGAGTATGGGCCTCCTTGACTTAGTGGTAGCTCGTGTTCCCAGAACGGGTGGAACGTTCGTTCAATTTTCACCCACAATCTTAAATTTGGCATAGCACCTAAGTTTTGGGTCATGGAACATTGCTGTTTAATCTTTGTAGAAGAGAAGTCCGTAACAGCATGAAACTACAGGTCTCTTCAAGTGGCAGCGACGCATACTTAGATGTTGGGCTTTGTGTTTAGACAGGTGGAGTGCGTTGTGAGTTGGTTTCCATTTGTACTAACTGGTATATACTACTACATCACATTGGTATTTTAACAGTAATGGTACTACTAATCAACACTTCGAAACTCAAGGTGAAACTTTCAAACACATTTACGTCGACGACAAATTTTTGGTGGCGCACATGACACATTGCCTAGAATTCTGCTTATCAAGCCTTTATGACTCTCATGGAGGTCACAGCGACCACAATGTTTGCAATTTGACTGCTACGCCCTATTTCCGTGATATAAATAGGATTCCCTTTGAGTTTAAAGAAATTTGCTATTCCATTTTTCTTCATATACTTCATGTTATTCTCTACACCCTTCCATGTTTTTGGTGCATACACTGATCGTTTCGTCTTAGACGCTGCTTTCCTCAAATTTCGTAAATGAAAGAGGTTGAACAAATAGTGTCCTACAAATTACAGCACGATAATTACTACATTGTATTGTTGATGTGTATAGTTGCCGGAGACACACTTGATGTGCAAGGAAAGAAACGCAATTCGTTCATAACTTTTGTTGACATTCTTAATGCTAAACAATTTCAACCCTTCATTGACTGTGTGTATGATTTTTGTTGCGCACGCTTTTCTTGATTTTTTCTGACTATTTTTTTCTGTGTTCGTGTGTTTCGGGTGTGTTCTCTGGGCTTGCTTTGTAAAGCCTCACTCATGTCCATGATTCACTACACTTCAGTGAAACGATCTCATTTGCTTTTGTGTGGGCAACCGGCTCAAATATCATCAGGCATTGCCTTACAACTCAAAATGAGAAATCCTATGTTAGGTGTCCAACATTCATACATTTCATTCATCATAATAATACCTGTGGCATCAGGAAGAATCCTATAGCGGACAGATGAAGTAAACCCTGGGTCTGAAATGTAGGAATATATCATAATGTATAGTTATTCATAACACAAGGTTAGGAGAGCGCTCAGTTCAGTAGTTGGAGGTATCATGCAGCACAAATGGGGGTCGTTGATTCGATTCCGCGTCATAGACTCACCATACATTCCATCCTTCTGGAGTTGGCAAACTAGTACCATACTCAAACGAGAGGACAGCAAACCGCGTGATATATCGGTAGACAACCACAAATTATTAGATGTGTATTCAGTCATGTTAGAAATGCTTGGCGAAGTGACGCACCTTAAAAATTGATCAACGCTGAGTGCCTTATCTTCTATTATAAAGGTGCTGACTGTACTCATAGCTCATATAACACTAGCTGACTGCTTTGCTGAAAGCGACCTCATATTTTCCTTTGAATCCCAAATGGCAGATGTATGCGTCGCCATTTGCCACGTCTTATGTCGCGCGCGGAAGATATTTCGTATTTTCGCGCGCTGCAATGGAAATCTAGGGATTTATTTGGCAAATTGAGGTTAGGAAGGAATATTATGACCAATAAATAATGGAATACCTCCGAAGACACTCTGTAAAGATCATTTTAAGGACAACATCACACACACAGCTCAGAAAATGTGCTCTGAATGTGCTGATAATCAGCTTCAAAGTGCTGTTCTGTCCTGAAAATATCATGCTTTTTAAATTTGGTGACTAAACATTAGAATAAAAATTAGGTGGATCGTTTATATGAAAGAGAAGATCTAATAACGGACGAAGAGTGCAGGATGATTATGAAAATGTAGTCCTCTACAGGTATCACGTACATAATGTGCGAGGAGTTTTCGGAACTTTCTTCTGAAATTAAGGTGTCACGCTCATCGAATTTAATGGATGTATTCCAAGACTTTTAGCTCAGAGATATTTGACTGCAGCGTTTACCGACTCTGTGCTGTGCTTTCTTTTATGCTTTCAGTCGCCAGGCTTCAGAGCGATCGATTCGGGGTTGTTCACCTCCAGTAAAAAAGATTGAGATCTTTTGTTGAGATTGCGGATCGGAAAAGATTAGAATGAAACTTAGCGCTATCGTAAAGGCATTCTGATAGTGAAATTCAGGAAAACAAGTCGGCATGGTGATGATCATTCGTAGTTGAGTGTCAATAATTTGCGGTTATGTCTACAAATTTTGAACAAGACTTAATATTCATTCACTTTTGGAAATTTCCAATTCAACCATCTGTGGGCATTGTCAGAGTGATCGATATATTCTCCACTATAAATGGACCAGTAATACATGACTGGTAAGTTTTCAATCTTGAATTCCTTAATGCAGCACATTCACTCCAATTTTAGGGAAATTCGGGTCGGACCCGATATTTTGGATCATTTCGTCAGGCAGGGTTTAGAAATCAACAGGTGAAGGTACTGCAAGAAAAAGTTGTCAGAAACATGATGCTATTTTCAAATAAATATTAAAACGGAATACTACGATATGATTAATCAATCTGCGTGGATATCTTTCGACAGCACAAACCATCTATAGCCGAAGTATGGCGAAATGTCCGCCTAGTCATTGCGTTTATACATGGGGTCACGCAAAACCATCACTAGTCGAAAAAAACGAAGACGAAAAGGAATCAGGACCGGTCCAAAGCGCAAAAGATGATGAGAGCCATCTCATCGACTGTTCTTAAACCTCCCTTAAAACATTCAACATAGCCTATATAATTTTTAGTGATTTTCCGACGTTACTCTGTCAGAGCCATACGTATTTTTCAGCGGTGTCGCCCGCTTCATCAGAGGGCCAACCCTCACATGTGGACCCTACTTCATTGCAGGGATCGAAGGTGGCACTGAATTTCTACATTTCACTACCAGCCGTAATCTATCGACTGAAAAAATGGTCGTAACGCAATATCTTGTGCTATGGCTATAAATTACTTCTCTCCATCCCTGCTGTAAAATCGTGTTCAAGTGCGGCGCGTGACCCACTGATGAAGCGTGTGACAGCTGCTAAACGTACGTATGACTTTAACGTACCTACCTGCAAAAGGCTCTAAGCATTCTCAGAGTGTATATAGAATGATGAAAGCTTTACGTACTATAGAATGTCAAGCGCCCTCAGTAACTAAAATCTTACCAAGAAATTTTGGTGAACCGCTTTATTAGTCCTCTCAAATCGGAATCTACTGGTGGATCTTTGCGGAAAGCATCAGCACTTATTTGAATGGTAAAATAGTTTACTTCAGGATAGGGTAAGAAACGTTCCGAAGATTTGAAAAAACAGCATGTGACTTACTTTTCAAGTTGCCATACAAATACGTCAACGTGTATATGTAGTTGTTCGTAAGCGCTAGAACGACTTATATGCAAAAAAGTCGTTTTCTCTAAATTACCGCAACTGAATGAGCAATGGAACGTGACTGTGATTTATGTGCTTAAAAATGTGCAAAAAGATTCTGACAGCTAGAGAAGTGTTCATTCATGAAACTCGAATGCTTATTATGATTGAAAGTAAAGATGACAGAACAGTAATATCAATTAATGTCTGGTCGCAATTCATTTCCCCTAGCAGATGCTATATTTTGATGGTCTGTTATAAAGGTTACATGACGTTTTACGTGGCTTTTCTCAAGAAAATGGTATAAATTGATTGTAGTAATCAAATTATCCATTCATATGGATAAAGCTAGACAATGGAGTGGTAATTAACTACTTATCCAACAGTATAGTATTTGAGCGCATTGAATCGACGCAGTCCTTAACCGTCGGGAAATTGCACATCCTCCTATGAGGAGATTGTCACTGAAGATCACTCATTATCACGAAGTGTTGAATTGATAGTGGAGTAAAACAAAAAGCCTAGGACTAAGTAATTTTCTAAGAATCATTATCCAGTGCTAATGAGTGAACGCGTGCTGATGCTATAAAATCACTTTTGATGACTTACTGGTGTGCCAAGTCAACGCTTTCATTACTTCCTGATGAGGCTGACAATAATTGTCGACTCCCGATGGATAGACTGCTTAGTGTGCGATCAGTTCAACGATCCCGTGCACATCGCACGCCGTTTCTAATCGCTACATGCTTCCTGTTAACCATTTCATCACTATGCGCATTGATTCCAATACGTATTTAGCTGTATGTTCTGGACCGTGTGTCCCAAATTCAATGTACTCTTCAATGACACCGCGCTTCCCTGGCCATGTGGTCCTCTAGGGTGGCCTTTGCGAGAATGGCCGCGGTCATGAAAGGGTTATGCTGGTAGGCATATCAACAACAAAGAATGGGATGTTTGAGCTCATTATCACAAAATAAATATCGACTGTGATAAGTGATATTTTTGCCTGTCCCAGATATTCTACAAGTTCTCTGTCTCTTACTCGAAAGCTATTTATTCAACGTGAGATAACATTTAAATATTAGTAATGATCGAATTTTTCAACTGACAATTCGGGATTTGATCGATAACTTCTCGATGCTATGGAAGAACACACAGCGAATCTTGAGCTTTCGATCGATACTATTGAAAAAATGGTTGCAATAATATGTTTACTATTATAAACTGACATTATTAGCACTACGACTCACAACTCTGTTTAGCTTCGCCTTCGTCCTGCTATGTTAGAGAACACATTGCAGAAGCAAGCAAGTGCACCTTTCTATTGAAAGTTCGTGATCGCCAAACGGAGAAAGGTGAGATTCAAGCAAATTCGCATGCCGACAAAAAATTATCATTCTCTCTAATGACTTTACTCTTCAGAGTTATTAGAGCCTGAACCATGTACGATAATTCTCGCACCAAACGAGCGAACCCAGGGATTCAGAGTACCACGTACTTCCGGCATCGGTTCCACATTAGTACAAGTTTATCAGACTTCTACATATGCAGGTATATTTTCACCTCTCTTTACATTACATGCCTATAAATGTCCAGAATATTGGCATTTCTTGAATGTTTTGAAGGTCGGATATGCGAGATCACAACCACACTGTTTATTTCCCCGTCACCACACAGAATGGGACCAATTAGCTCAACCCACTCCACTTCATACGGATTGCGGTTTCGAATACTGACGATAGTAAGTATCTTTTAGAAGTTTCTACGACCCTCTCAATTTTACTGTGCGGATCCTGAACTCCTGACTCTCGACTCATCCCTTTGCATGCATCCTCCGCAAAAGTACTTCATCATTTTGTGTGTTGTTCCATCTTCTCCTTGACGAATTGGTATACTTCATGAGTTATATAGAATGCTGGCCAGCGAATCTCCTTACGATCGGAAAAACCCGAGCCGAAGCGTTCCGTAGGGCGATCGTTGATTGATTGCACAAGAGTTGCGGGAGGAGGTCGAATTAACAACTTGCTTTCTGATAACCTGCATCACTAACCCTCCAACCACTCGCCCTCGTACTGCTAGGTGAACTGCTGGATTCAAAGTGACGCACAAGGAACTGGCGTGAGGATTTTTATACTTGGCCCTCCCCCTTCAAAGATCTTTTGTTCCTGAACTGATCCATAAAATTCTGCTAAACGCTGATTTCTCTTTTCCATAGTTTTCTGGGTTCACATCCTCTTCGGTTCCTTCAACTTCTTTCTCCCGTCAGCTTTCTTATTGGTGTTTCTCTGTCCCTGCTTTCTAAGCTTGCTTGTCACTCTATCCTCGCTCTTTTACCATTTAGAAATCACGTGATTGTCCAAAGTTATTTCCCTCAGTTCGGTCTTCTTCTCAGAGCGTGATGTGATTCTATGACGACATACGAACTTCACTGATCACGATCACTTCAAATGTGCTTATCAACTTGACATAAAGAAGATTACTGGTCGCTATGATATCTTCACAGTCGGTTCAAGTCCACCTGTAAAAGGGTTTGATACAATCTGAATCGAAGACTACACCATATCGCCAGCCGTTCTCTTGTTCTTTCTGTACTCAAGATTTGAACGGGAATATTATAGAATTCCGCATCACATAATGCACTGAGACCCGCCATTTCATCGCTCCACTCTTTTTCTTAGACAAATCTGCCACGCAATTTCTGGATTTTCTGACTGAGTTTGGCTGCTATTTGAGAGATTGATCTTTACCACGAATATCGTTAAATGCTCGTCGCGCGGATTCTTTCTGCAGTATTGAGGACTGTAGAAATTCTCATCGTCAATACTTATTTTGATGCTGAGTACATCCAACAACATTTGAAAATGTCTTTGAGCGATAAAAGTCAGATCAGATAGTATCATAATTCATTATTGCAAACTGTTCCAGCCAAATACTTCCGACTTGTTGAAGTGACCTTGTCACTAAGACAAAAGATCGTCTTAGCTAGACAAACAATAATTTTCCTCCGTCGCTGCCTGAAACACCGAATCGTTCCCAATTTCATCAGACGAAAACGACTTCACGAGCTATGCGGGCGACTAGAAGACGATCAACGAGTATTGAGCATCGAATTAAGACTCCTACGAGAAGCACTTCGATTTGAACAAGATCTAATGTATTCTCATTTAAAGAAGTGTGAGTCAAAAGAATTTTATTGTGTTCAATATTTAGAGGATCGCCTTTGGAGGAGAATCAAGGGTGGGTCAATTTTGATTTGCGATTCTATTAGGTCAAATGCTAAAGTAACCTTATGCAGAAAATTTGAGAAACTTCTGAACAAATCGCATAGGCAAACTTCAACAAAACACTATCACACCGTTAACGAACGCCCTAAGAGTTTAACTAACATCAATAATGTGCAGGAAACATCGAGGGTCACAGTGTTAGGAGGCATGACTCTCCCCGATAATGCGCGCTCGCTCTTAGAAATGGACCCAAGTTTCTTACCAGCGGAATCCATTTCTAAGGAAACCCTGTGTAGTATCGTGTGCAATTTGCAAGACCTTCGAGATCGGCTCCGCTATGAAGCTAGACTAGAACCACCCAATAGGCGCGAACAGCAGGAAAATGTAGGGGCATTGCCAACACCGCCTTTTCCTCGAGCGTTCTT
This sequence comes from Parelaphostrongylus tenuis, assembly GCA_019055375.1. Classification (NCBI taxonomy): domain Eukaryota; kingdom Metazoa; phylum Nematoda; class Chromadorea; order Rhabditida; family Metastrongylidae; genus Parelaphostrongylus; species Parelaphostrongylus tenuis. Next base: position 57,175 of record JAHQIW010001925.1, read on the forward strand.
TAGACAACAAGGCTCTAATAATGAAGTGGATATCAATTTTCGCATATTTTCGGACAAAATTCTCAGAATCCTTAATCAGTATCGCGCAAAAAAGTTTAGCTCCAACCTAACATCAACGCAGGAAAACGGTATGCGACAGATACGGGAGCTAATTAAGTCCAAAACCATTCGACTATCAGTTAGTGATAAGGGATGAGAGTTCGCAGTAATTCCCCATAAGTTGAATGATGAGATAACGAAAAAACATCTAGAGGACACCACACTCTATCGTCCTTCATCCAATAAGGAAACCAAAAACAATATCGAAAGTTGAATAGTGAATAGGTAAAAACAGCAAGTTCGGCTGGTTTAAAATCTTCCGTTATTTCTCAACTAAAACTTAGTCCACCATCATGCCCCGTCTTATACTTACTTATTAAGACTCATAAGTTGGAATGTACTGATGATCTTGCGTTTACCGATCCATCAAAATTCAAAGTTAGACCCATCATCAGCTGTGTAGACGGGCCAACGGATAGAATAACGTGGTTTTTAAACTTGATACTAGTCCAACTACTAAAACGCATTCCAGCCCATCTCACCAATACCCAAATGTTCTTGGATCGTCTACGTAATGCGTTTCCCAACAACGCGTACATAATGGAATCGTTCGACGTTACCGCTCTTTATACAAACGTGTCGAATGAGCCCGCAATGCAAGCCATATGCGAGCTTCTAACGGAGCGCGAACGAACTACGAAAATGTATGGCTTCTCCATTCGGCAGGTCATGGCTCTCTTAAAAAAGTGCCTAAGCTGCTCATTCTTTAGATGGTCTGGGAATTATTTTGCGCAGATCAGAGGGCTGGCAATGGGACAACGACTAGCTCCGACCCTTGCTATCGCTTTCATGTCTAAACTAGAGGTACCAATATTCGATCTCCGGCCGTTACTCTACTGTAGGCATATAGATGATTGTTTTGTCGTCTGCTCAACGCAAGAGGAGATGGGCAAATGTTTTGAGTTGTTAAATAGCCAGCCAGTCAGAGTACATAACGTCCACCCGTGAAAAACCTAAGGCAAATTGGCTTCCATTTTTGAACGTTCAAGTTAACCTCTCTAAAAACTCCTGCAACACAAAGTGGTATCCCAACCGAACAACAAAAACATCTTGGTTCACTACCTATCCGCCCATCCCTCACACACAAAATGTGCACTTATAAAAAACATGTTTCGAAGAGCTACTAATGTGTGCACAGGAAAAAAACACAAGGCAGAGTCCCTGAGCTTGGCACAAAAAATAGCCATCTCTAATGGCTACAACACGATCGGAGCTTCTCGGGTTAAATTTAGAGGAAATTCGGCGCCCCTACGCGGAAGGTTTAGCGAGGATAAAGTTCCATTCATCCTTCCTTTTATTTCCAACGAAGTGAGTGCAGCCATTAAACGCTGCTTAAAAAGAGCAGGATTAGATAATTCGGTAGCAGTAGTCGAGATACCACCAAAAACACTAAAACGCCAATTAGTCCGCAACCGGCTATATGATCGTCTCTGCGAAACCAACGACTGCAAAGTTTGCCCAAACGGCAGAGACGGCGACTGCATGAGGTCAGGTACAATTTACCTGATCTCTTGCGAGGCATGCGGGGATGAATATATTGGCGAAACGGGTAGACCACTCTGCATCCGCTTAAAAGAGCACCTAGCTGGGAAATGTAACTGCGACCCAAAAACCCCACTAGGCACGCATAAGGAACAGAAGCATGAAGGAGCAGATTTTGACGTCGAATTCACGGTCCTTGCACAGGAATCGAAAACATCCAAGCGCAAAATTTTGGAAGCCTTTTGGATACATAGCAAAGGCCCAAAAATGAACCGCAAAGAGGAATGCCTCATAATAACGCGTGACCTGGCACCATACCTCAGGCTGATATTACCGACCTGAGCCAGGCACAGTCTCACATTATCACAGACTCCAAGTGGCAGGTCTTCAATGATTAATTTAAAGACCTAAAACATCTAAGAGGTGAGTGTTTTTGAGATGAAGTTATTCCTATGCGACTCAAAAATTTATCTCTTACGTTTTCTGCAAGGGTTATGAAGGCCTTTGATTTAATAACTTGCGAATCAACTTGACCTTTCGAGGCTCTGAATATGACGAACTCATAATTCAGTCTAACGGGTTTCTGTCGTGGAATTGCTCTAATTTCCTATCAAACAAACTCAACAACTAGCACTGTTCAAAACGTTCGACGCTCCCGAGTGGGCTCGAACCACCAACCTTTGGTTTAACAGCCGAACGCGCTGCCTATTGCGCCACGGAAGCGCACTCATGCAGTGTAGTGGTAAACTCATGAGTGATTGAAACGTTTGAACAAGGGGTGAAGTTCAACATTAACACTTATTCGTGTGCTAAAGCTCTCCTCGGTGTTCATCACAAGCGGACTAATTTCCTGTGTGAAACGAGATGAGAACCTCTGAAAAGTCGAGTATTGATTTCCCAATGCCTGAGTGATGGGAAGTGCGATTGTTCTCTCTAAATGCAACTAATATTAACAAATTGACGACCGTGTTCCATAGACGCCACTTATTCCGGCGGTTTTTTTTGGTGCATATAAAATGATTCCTGAAGTTTTTGCATTTAATCAGTAATTGACGGTATGGAGATGCTTTGGTGTGTGTCGCCCGTAAAGAAATGTCTTCTTAGTATTTTTCACTTAAATGTTTGAAAAATATTCTTTATCCATCTTCATATCGGTTTATTGGTCACGAGATTTGCTGGAAATCATAATGAGCAACTCTTGAGAGAGATCTTTTTTTTTGCACCAACTGGGATTTCATATCTCTTCACAGAAGCTATCATTTGATTACAAGAGCCACAAAAAAGCTTTTGCGCACAAAAGCGAGCCATTGCAAGGAATATAGCTCCTATGGATACCACACTTTTTTTCATTTGATGTGAAAATCATATAAAGCAGCTATGAGGTGATCTTTTGCCAATCGTTTTGCAGAGCACTGGTGCGTAGTGTGTACATAAACATAGTCAAATATATATATATATATATATATATATATATATATATATATATCTTCGGCGTATAAATAAGCAAATGAGCAAGTGCATAAAAACTTATGTCAAGAAAATTGAGAATAATTATGCAAATTGTATGGTCTGAATGCAAATATCGTCCTTTACGTACAAACTTCGGTGCTTTGGATTGAAATTTCTCCTCAATTTTATTATAGCTGCTTTAAAATAAGTTTTGAAATTTGAAATTCTTTTCCGATTAACTTATCATAATCAAAAGTTTTGGCTGTAACTGTGAAGTTTGTGAGAAGCTTTTTTCTTCGCATACAAGAGTTATCTTTGTGTCACAAATTACTATAGTAAAGAGATAATCATGGAGCATACACGGGATCAGACGAAAGCTGAGTTTTTCGAAACTGCAAAGAAAAAGCGAGTTGATGGAAGAAAATCGCAGTGAAGGGGTTGAACGCAAAGGAAGTCTCCGCTGCTTTGCTGCCTAAACGCTCGCGCATTCCTTCCATGAGTAACGAAATCCGCAAAACATCGCGTGACATGCATATCTGTTCACTTGTTTTTGATTACACGTATACTTCATAGCTTATTTTCCTTTATCTCAATATTTCACGTCACTTTTTGGTCTTTATATTTGATCCTATATTTTGTTTCCAAGACCGACTGTCTATTAACCTCAGCGTGCTTCAATATGATTCCTAATTTTCTTCTTTAAGCCAAACACGAGGTGTTGCACTAGACTTCATTTGACAGCAGACGTTTCGCCAGTTCGCCTTCTCCAGAGCCTGGAAAGGTCAAACTGTGCGCAATCCAATCAGGCAAACACCTCCACTACTCCTTTGGAAAAAATCACCAGACCTAGCTTCCATCGCATCATGCACAAAATCAACTCTCAACATACTCACTGCCTTTTACATGTGTTTCACTGGATGATTCAAGTGAAGATCACCGGAAGGACATCACATAGGCTCGCAGTGCACCTTACCCTTCAAAACAACAGTCTTATATACTGACACATGATCACGAGTGATAACGATGCATTTCCCCCTGCGCTTAGATAGTTGGATTGGTGGTGTTAGTCCAAAGTGCTCCCAGAATTTTTTTGCGCTGATGTTTTTTGTTCCTGCGCAAGAATGGAGACTTCAATCTCGAAGATCAACTCCATCGTGTTTCTTTTCTTTGTGCGTCCCTAGCAGAGTGTTCGTCTATCAAGACACTTGTCGGCTAGGTGATCTTCTATGCCAGCATTGAGCGGCCTACCCGTTTCGCCAATATATTTATCGCTACACGCTTTGCGAGAGATTAGGTAGACTGTACCTACGCTCATGCAATCACCTTCTCTGCCGTTAGGACATATTTTACAGTCTTACATTATACAAAGACGGTCATATAAGCGGTTGCGAACTAATTGGCGTCTTAGAGTATTCGGTGGTATTTCAATAATAGCCACCGATTGCTCTAACCCTGCTCTTTTCAAACAGCGTTTTTATAGCTGTACTAATCTCATTCGAAAGAACGGGAGGATAAACGGGATTTTCCTCTCATTCGAATTTCGTTCGGAGGCGTACTGCTTCCTCTAAACCTAAGCCGAGGGGTTGCAAATTCGTATCAATTAAAAGTGGCTATTTCTCGAGCCAGTTTTACGGATTCTACTATCTGCTCCTCCCGTACATACATTGGCGGCTGTTCGAAACATGTTTTTTACTAACGTCTTTTTCGTATGTGAGGTATGAGAAGAGAGATGGTGAACCAGGATATTTCATTACTTGGCTTTCGGTACCACTTTGTTATGTAGCCGCTCTCGCCTAAGCCTATTTGCACGTTCAAGAAAGGGAGCCAATCATCTTCTGATATCTCACTGGTGAGTTTCATATACTCTGACTGTTCATTCAACAATCTAAAGCAGTTATCTAGCTCCTCTTGAGTGGAACAGATAACCAAACAATCATCTATATACCTACAGTAAAGTAATGGCCGAAGATCCATCACTGCTGCTTCCATTGTAACCCCTCGGCTTAGGTTTAGAGGAAAGAGTGCGCCTCCGAACGAAAGCTCGGATCAATGGAAAATCCCGTTTATTCTCCCGTTCATTTCAAATGAGATCAGTGCAGCTATAAAACATTGTTTGAAAAGAGCAGATTTAGAGCAGTCGGTGGCTATTATTGCAATACCACCGAATACTCAGAGACGCCAATTAGTTCGCAACCGCTTATATGACCGTCTCTGTATATTAAAAGATTGTAAAATATGTCCTAACGGCAGAGATGGTGATTGCATGAGCGTAGGTACAGTCTACCTAATCTCTTGGGAAGCGTGTAGCGATAAATATATTGGCGAAACGGATAGGCCGTTCTATGCCTGCATAGAAGAACACCTAGCTGACAAGCGTCTTAATAGGCAGAACATCCCGCTAGGGACGCACAAAGAAAAGAAACACGACGGAGTTGATTTTGAGATCGAAGTCACCATTCTTGCGCAGGAACAAAAAACATCAGCGCGAAAATATTCTGGGAGCACTTTGCATTAGCACTACCAATCCAACTATGAACCGCAGGGAGAAATGCCTCGTTATCACTCGTAATATGAGTCAGTATTTGAAACTGTTGTTTTGATGGATATGGTGTATTACGAGCCTATGTGATCGTCTTCCGGTGATCTCCACTTGAATCTTTCAGTGGAAGACATATAGAAGGCAGTGAGTATGTTGAGAGTTGATTTTGTGCTTGATGCGATTGAAATCTAGGTCTGGTGATTTTTTCCATAGGAGTAATGGAAGTGTTTGCCTGATTGGATTGCGGACAATTTGACCTTTCCAGGCTCTAGATAAGGCGAGCTGCCGAAACGTCAGCTGTCAAATGAAGTCTAGTTTAACAATCCGTGTTTGGCTTATAAAAGAATGTCAGGACCTATATAAATTTATGTATATATATATATATATATCACCTGTATCACCTGTCGTCCCGTTGATCGTCGAGTGACTCGAGCGGGTACCAGCAACTCTTCCATTTTTCCCTGTCGCGTGCAAGAGTAGCCCAGTGGGTCCTCCTCGCTCTAGGAATTCGCTGAGCATCATATCTTTCTTCCATCGCTTTCGTGAAGAAATCAGACCAACGGGTCAGTGGTCTTCCTTTAGAGCGCTTGGACGTCCCGAGGAATCCAGTCGGTAACGGCTCTCGTCCATCGGTTGTCGTTGAAGCGCATCACGTGTCCGGCCCACCTTATTTTCGACATCCTGGCGTGTAGAACGGCGTCTCTGATTTTCGATCGTTGACGTAGGTCGGAACTTCGGATCCTTTCTCTCATTTGCGAAATACGGGATACTCCTAGCATCGACCTTTCGACTGCGCGTTCGATAACGGCAAGTGATCTTTCATCCTGCTTACGTAGCGACCAGGTTTCTGCTGCATACGTTAGGGCAGGGATAATTGTCGAGTCGAAAAGGTGGGCACGGAGTCGGATGTTCTTTGTCCTCTTCACTACATCTTCGATGCTCTTAAACGTTCCCCAAGCCGCTCGTTTCCTCCTGCTCAACTCTGGAGCTAGGTCGTTCATCATGTTGATTTCACGACCTAGATAGACGTAACTGGAGCATTCGGAAATTGTCGTTCCGTTGAGCGTGAATGGGGCATTAGAAACCCATCCGTTCCTCATGAACATTGTTTTCGTTAGATTCAGTTGAAGACCAATCTTTCCACAGGCGTTATCGAAATCGGTCAACATTCGTTCGCTTGGCTGATGTTTGGTGTTATGAGAACGATATCGTCAGCAAAGCGAAGATGGTTTAATTGTCGACCGTCAATTTTCACTCCCATTTCTTCCCATTCTAATGTTCGCATGACGTTTTGTAGGGTGGCAGTGAATAGTTTTGGCGAAATTGTATCGCCTTGTCGAACACCTCTTCTTACGTCAATGATGATATTGTTGTAGAATGGAGATATTTTGGTCGTGAAATCTTTATAAAGCTCACGAAGGATCATTATGTACCGAGTAGGGACGCCCTGGTTATCCAGAGCCTCTATAACCGCTTCTGCTTTCCACTGAATCAAAGGCTTTCTTCAGATCGATAAAAGTGAGACAGAGTGGTTGTTTGTACTCTCGCGAAACTTCAATGAGTCTTGTTATCGTGTGGATGTGGTCCATGGTACTAAATCCTTTTCGGAACCCTGCTTATTCGCATGGCTGTCCTTCGTCCAGTGTTCTGTCAATCCTGTTTAGGATGACTCGAGTAAAGAGTTTATAGACAACGGACAGCAAGCAGATTGGGCGATAATTGCCTATGTCGTGAAGGTCTCCTTTTTTGAACAACAATACGGTCTTGCTGGTTTTCCATTGAATAGGGACCTTGCATTCTGACAAGTAGCAAGTGAAGAGCCGAGCCAGGGTGTTGATGAGAACTGGCGGCAGATTCTTCAGATGTTCTGGTCTAATCCTGTCTGGACCGGGTGTTGTTCTGTTTTTCACCGACGATATAGCATGTCGGATTTCGGAAGGGAGGACCGGTGGGACGACATATTCGTCCTCTTTCGATTTGTATGACGGTAAGAGAACATGGCTAGCGAAGAGATCCGAGTACTACTGGTGGATGATTTTATCCATAGCCCTTCTGGAAGCTGTAAGTGTCCCGTCAGGGTATCGGAGTGCAATCATCTTGGTCTTATAGTTGGCGAAGCCTCGCTGGGCTTTGCGAATGCTCTTCCCAGCTTCTGCGGCTTCTGCCATAACTGCTGCTCTTCTCTCTTTAAGGTCTTCTTTTATCGCTTCTCTGCAGCGTTTCGCAAGTTCGGACGTTAAGATTTCGGTTGCCTGTAGCTCGTGCGATTCCACGTTGACGTATCAGCTCGAGTGTCTGCGGATTCAAGCGTCTCTTCGTGACCTTAGGACTCTCGGCTTTCATAGCGCTAACGCGAAGACATTTAACGAGTCGATCGTATTCTTCGTCGATGTTGTCGACAACGGTGTCTTCCCAAGAGCCGACTAATGATTTGAATACATCCTAGTTTATGGCAGTTCTGGGACTTCGTTGTTTGAATTTAGCGGCTTTCTCTCCTCTCCTCAAAAATCGGAATGTTGCGCGAAGGAGGCGATGGTCTGATTCCGTGTAGAATTTAGGAACAACAGCGACGTCGATCAGGCAAAACCTTCAATTTACTATGATGTGATCTATTTCGTTATAGTGCTCTCCATTGGGAGACTCCCACGTCCATCGCTGAGAAGGAGGCTTTTGGAATTGCGAGTTACCATGGGTGGTTTGGGTCGTCATGATAAACTCAGATAGCCTCTCACCCTGTTCATTCCATTCTAGTCCGTGGGTCCCTTTGTGAAGTTCTCAGACGTTCTTCTAGGTCCAGTTTTTGCGTTAAAATCTCCGACAATGACCTTGAAGAATGTATGATTTTCTCTGCAGAATTTTTCGAGGTCCATATAGAAGGCTTCGACTTTGCCTTCGTCATAGCTTGATGTTGGTGCGTTAGCAACGAAGATGGTCAAAGCTGGCATAGAACCACATCGTTTCAACCGTAATCGTCCGATACGGGTTGTTAGTTGTTCGAACGAATCACACGTCAAGTTCGATTTGACGAGGACGCCAACGCCTCCGATACCTCTGCGATCGCATGTACCAACGAACAGTTCTTCCCTGGTGTCATAAACAGTGTGAAAAGGATGGCGCCTTCTCGTCTCAGCCGACCCAATGACGTCATACCTTATTCTTCTTGCTTGAATCAATAGATCTTCTACAGCGGATTCGTGAGCAAGGATTCTTGCGTTGTAGGTACAGATCGTCATTTTAGTCCGTTTCGATCTTGGCAGCCTAGTTCGGCCCTGAGATTTTAGCAGCCTCTCCGTACTCGTCCTACCTGGCGCTGCCGTACCAGGGGCTCTTTCGGGGTCAGGGGAATGAGGCCCATATTTGTTGCAGTTTTTGGCATTTTTATACCCAACGGATAGCTTGCCAGGCTCTAAACGTGGGGGCTGGGTACTTACGAGTAGCTTGCCAGTCTCTCTCGGAAGTGCGGGAGGAGCTTATTTGTTGGAGGCGACTCCTAACCGCCTCCCATGTACTTCCCAGCTGCTTGATTGCAGGCTTTTGGCCGACTTGACTCGTGGAAATAGAGTTTTTGTCAAGTCGGCGCTGCAGAAGCAGGGAGCTTATCTCCTGAATCCACCTGCGTCTCTGGGATGCACACAGTCGCTTTTGGTTCGCGCTTATTCCCCTATCCACCACCTGGGGACACGCCACGTGCCCTCGCGACTAACCGGGAGGGATCCCTCAAAAAGGGAGGTCCGTGGCTATATGTGCGTATATGTATATGTATATATATATATATATATATATATATTATATATATATAAGTAAATATATATTTGTAGTACAGGTTACATTTCTTTTTTGTCGAGGTTAAATCAGGATATTAATCCCTGTCCAACCTCGCTGCATTTGTCGAAACTTTTATACTGAGATGACGGCTGTGAAGTTTAATTACTGAAGTTTGAAGTTTATTTAGGGACTACCTCAAATTCATATAATTATTTCTTCTTAAGCGGGCACGAGGTGTTAGATCCAAGCTTTATTCACACAATCAAACAGATAACGTTTCGGCAGGTCGCGTTCGTCAGAACTTAATTTTGTATATAAAATGTGTATACACGTCTAAGTCCATTCTTGAGAGTTGACACTTGTGTTAGCTCAGAGTGACAAACGCGCGTGAAATACGACGCGACAGCTCCAGTACAGGGGACGAGGGAGGACGTAGTTTTGAACGTAGTCCGTGGAGGGTGTCGTTGGAACACTGGGTCGGCCCGTAAACCGTAGAGCTCCGTATGATCGTTCCCATATCAGTTTGATTGGATTTGACGGGGAACAGCTGGAATTGGTCATGGAATTGAATAAAGAACACGGATTATACTAATCGTCTCTACAGGTACTGTAAGAAAAAGTTTTCAGAAATATCATGCTATTTTCAAGTAAATATTAAAACTGAATACTACTATATGATTCAACAATTTGCGTGAATATCTTTCGACAGCAAAGGCCATCTATGGCCGAAGTATTGCTAAACGTCCGCCTAGTCATTGCTATTATAAATGGGGTCCTGCAAAACCATCACTTTGTCGAAAAGAAGGAAAACGAAATTTGAATTCTCACATTTCACTACCAGCCGTATTCCATCGACTGAAAAAATGGTCGTTACACAATATCTCAATACGACCCAAACCATCCATGGTAAATCGCAATTCCAAAAGCCTCTTTCTCAGCGATGGACGTGGGAATCTCCCAATGGGGAGTACCATAACGAAAAAGATCACATCATAGTAAATCGAAGGTTTTGCCTGACCGACGTCGCTGTTGTTCCTAAGTTCTACACGGGATCAGACCATCGCCTCCTTCGCGTAACATTCCGATTTTCGATGAGAGGAGAGAAAGCCGCTAAATTCAAACAACGAAGTCCCAGAACTACCATAAACCGGGATGCATTCAAATCATTAGTCGGCTCTTGGGAAGACACCGTTGTCGACAACATCGACGAAGAATATGATCGACTCGTTAAATATCTTCGCGTTAGCGCTATGAAAGCCGAGAGTCCTAAGGTCACGAAGAGACGCTTGAATCCGCAGACACTCGAGCTGATACGTCAACGTGGAATCGCACGAGCTATAAGCAACCGAATCTTAACGTCCGAACTTGCGAAACGATGCAGAGAAGCGATAAAAGAAGACCTTAAAGAGAGAAGAGCAGCAGTTACGGCAGAAGCTGCAGAAGCTGGGAAGAGCATTCGCAAAGCCCAGCGAGGCTTCGCCAACTATAAGACCAAGATGATTGCACTCCGATACCCTGACGGGACACTTACAGCTTCGAGAAGGGCTATGAAGAAAATCATCCACCAATACTACTCGGATCTCTTCGCTAGCCATGTCCTCTTACCGTCATACAAATCAAAAGAGGACGAATATGTCGTCCCACCGGTCCTCCCTTCCGGAATCCGACATGCTATATCGTCGGTGAAAAACAGAACAACACCCGGTCCAGACAGGATCAGACCAGAACACCTGAAGAACCTGCCGCCAGTTCTCATCAACACCCTGGCTCGGCTCTTCACTCGCTACCTGTCAGAACGCAAGGTCCCTATTCAATGGAAAACCAGCAAGACCGTATTGTTGTTCAAAAAGGGAGACCTTCACGACACAGGCAATTATCGCCCAATCTGCTTGCTGTCCGTTGTCTATAAACTCTTTACTCGAGTCATCCTAAACAGGATTGACAGAACACTGGACGAAGGACAGCCATGCGAACAAGCAGTGTTCCGAAAAAGATTTAGTACCATGGACCACATCCACACGATTACAAGACTCATTGAAGTTTCACGAGAGTACAAACAACCACTCTGCTCACTTTTATCGATCTGAAGAAAGCCTTTGATTCAGTGGAAACAGAAGCGGTTATAGAGGCTCTGGATAACCAGGGCGTCCCTACTCGTACATAATGATCCTTCGTGAGCTTTATAAAGATTTTCACGACCAAAATATCTCCATTCTACAACAATATCATCATTGACGTAAGAAGAGGTGTTCGACAAGGCGATACAATTTCGCCAAAACTATTCACTGCCACCCTACAAAACGTCATGCGAACATTAGAATGGGACGAAATGGGAGTGAAAATTGACGGTCGACAATTAAACCATCTTCGCTTTGCTGACGATATCGTTCTCATAACACCAAACATCAGCCAAGCGGAACGAATGTTGACCGATTTCGATAACGCCTGTGGAAAGATTGGTCTTCAACTGAATCTAACGAAAACAATGTTCATGAGGAACGGATGGGTTTCTAATGCCCCATTTACGCTCAACGGAACGACAATCTCCGAATGCTCCAGTTACGTCTATTTAGGTCGTGAAATCAACATGATGAACGACCTAGCACCAGAGTTGAGCAGGAGGAAACGAGCGGCTTGGGGAACGTTTAAGAGCATTGAAGATGTAGTGAAGAGGACAAAGAACATCCGACTCCGTCGCCCACCTTTTCGACTCGACAATTATCCCTGCCCTGACGTATGCAGCAGAAACCTGGTCGCTACGTAAGCAGGATGAAAGAACACTTGCCGTTATCGAACGCGCAGTCGAAAGGTCGATGCTAGGAGTATCCCGTATCTTCGCAAATGAGAGAAAGGATCCGAAGTTCCGACCTACGTCAATGATCGAAAATCAGAGACGCCGTTCTACACGCCAGGATATCGAAAATAAGGTGGGCCGGACACGTGATGCGCTTCAACGACAACCGATGGACGAGAGCCGTTACCGACTGGATTCCTCGGGACGTCAAGCGCTCTAAAGGAAGACCACTGACCCGTTGGTCCGATTTCTTCACGAAAGCGATAGAAGAAAGATATGATGCTCAGCGAATCGCTAGAGCGAGGAGGACCCACTGGGCTACTCTTGCACGCGATAGGGAAAAATGGAAGTGTTGCTGGTACCCGCTCGAGTCACTCGACGATCAACGGGACGACAGGTGATACAGGTGATACACAATATCTTGTGCTAAATCTATAATTTAGGTCTCTCCATCCCTGCTGTAAAAGTAAGGTTCAGTGTGGCGCGTGAGCCACTGATGAAGCGAGTGACACCCCCTAAACGTACGTATGACTCTAACGTACCAATCTGGAAAAGGCTCTAAACATTCTCAGAGTGTATATAGAATGATGAAAGCTTTACGGAATATAGAATGTCAAGCAGCCCTCATTAACTAAAACCTTTCCAAGAATTTTTGTTGAGCCGTTTTGATACTCCCCTCAAACGGAATATACTGGTGGATCTTTGCGGAAAGCATCAGCACTTATTTGAATGGTAAAATAGCTTACTTTAGGATAGGGTAAGAAACGTTCCGAAGATTCGGAAAAACAGCATGTGACATACTCTTCAAGTTGCCATACAAATACGTCAACGTGTATATGTAGTTGTTCGTAAGCGGTAGAACGAATTATATGCAAAAAGAGTCGTTTTCTCTCTGAACTTACCGTCACTGAATGAGCAAGGAACGTGACTATGATTTGTGTGCATAAAAATGTGCAAAAAGATTCTGACAGCTAGAGAAGTGTTCATTCATGAAACTCGAATGCTTATTATGATTGTAAGTAAAGATGGCTGAACAGTAATTCCAATAAATGTCTGGTCGCAATTCATTTCCCATAGCAGGTGCTATATTTTGATAGTCTATTATAAAGCTTACATGACTTTTCGAGGGTTTTCTCGAAAAAGTGGCATAAACTGATTGTAGTAATTAAATTATCCATTCATATAGATAAAGCAAGACAATGGAGTGGTAATTAACTACTTATTCAACAGTACCGTATTTAAGCGCATTGAATCAACGCATTCGTTAGCCGTCGGGAACTTGCGCATCCTCCTATGAGGAGACTGTCACTGAAGATCACTCATTATCACGAAGTGTTGATTTGATAGTGGAGTAAAACAAAAAGCCTAGGACTAAGTAAATTTCTAAGCATCTGTCATCCAGTGCTAATGAGTGAACGCATGCTGATGCTATAAAATCACTTTTGATGACTTACTGGTGTGCCTAGTCAATGCTTTCATTCTTCCTGATGAGGCTGACAATAATTGTCGACCCTGGATGGATAGACTGCTTAGTGTGCGATCATTTCAACGATCCAGTGCGCATTGCACGCTGTTTCTAAGCTCTGCATGCTTCCTCATAACCATTTCATCGTAATGCGCATTGATTTCAATACGTAATAGCTGTATGCTCTAGACCGTTTGTCCTAAATTCAATGTACTCTTCAATGACACCGCGCTTCCTTGCCATGTGGTCCTCGAGGGTGGCCTACGCGAAAATGGCCGCGGTCATGAAAGAGTTATGCTGGTAGGCATATCAAGAACAAAGAATGGGATGTTTGAGCTCATTATCACAAATAAATATCGACTGTGATAAGTGATATTTCTTGCGTACCTAGATATTTTATAAGTACTCTGTCTCTTACTCGAAAGCTATTTATTCAACGTGAGATAACAATGAAATATTAGTAGTAATCGAATTTTTCGACTGACAATTCGGGATTTGATCGATAACTTCTCGATGCTATGGAAGAATACACGGCGACTCTTGAGCTTTCGATCGATGCTATTGAAAAATGGTTGCAATAATATGTTTACTACTATAAACTGACATTATTAGCACTACGACTCACAACTCTGTTTTGCTTTGCCTTCGTCCTGCTAAGTTTAGAGAACACATTGCAGAAGCAAGCAAGTGCACCTTTCTATTGAAAGTTGTGATCGCCAAACTGAGAAAGGTGAGATCTAAGCAAATTCGCATTCCGACAGAAAATTATCATTCTCTCTAATGACTTTACTCTTTAGTGTTATTAGAGCCTGAACCATGTACGATAATTCTCGCACCAAACGAGCGAACCCAGGGATTCAGAGTACCACGTACTTCTGGCAACGGTTCCACATTAGTACAAGTTTATCAGATTTCTACATATGCAGGTATTTTTTCACCTCTCATCACATTACATACCTACGAATGTCCAAATATTGGCATTTCTTGAATGTTTTGAACGTCGGATATGCGAGATCACAACCACACTGTTTATTTCCCCGTCACAGTTCAGAATCACAGATTGGGACCAATTAGCTCAACCCACTCCACTTCAAACGGATTGGCGGTTTCAAAGGCTCGACGATAAGTAAGTATTCTTTTGAAGAATTTTTCTACCGACCCGTCTCAACATTTTACTGTGCGGATCCTAGAACTCCTGGTACTCGATTCATCCCTTTGCATGCATCCTCCGCAAAAGTACTTCATCATTTCCTGTGTTACTCCATCTTCTCCTTGACAAATTTTTGTACTTCATGAGTGACATAAAATGCTGGCCAGCGAATTTCCTCGCATCGGAAAAACGCGGGCCGAATCGCCTCGTAGGCGGATCGTTGATTGATTGCACGAGAGTTGCGCGAGGAGGTCGAATTAACAACTTGCTTCCTGATAACCTGCATCACTAACACTCCAACCACCCGCCCTCGTACTGCAAGGTGAACTGCTGGATTCAAAGTGACGCTCCAAGGAACTGGCGTGAGGATTTTTATACTTGGCCCTTTCAAAGATCTTTTGTTCCTCAACTGATCCATATAATTTGCTAAATGCTGATTTCTCTTTTCCATAGTTTTCTGCGTTCACATCCTCTTCGGTTCCTTTAACTTCTTTCTCCCGTCGGCTTTCTTATTGGTGTTTCTCTGTCCCTGCTTTCTAAGCTTGCTTGTCACTCATCCTCGCTCTTTTTACCATTTAGAAATCACGTTATTGTCCAAGTTATTTCCCTCAATTCGGTCTTCTTCTCAGAGCGTGATGTGATTATATGACGACATGCGAACTTCACCGATCACGATCACTTCAGATGTGCATATCAACTTGACATAAAGAAGACTTGATATCTTCACAGTCGGTTCAAGTCCACCTGTAAAAGGGTTTGATACAATCTGAATCGAAGACTACACCATATCGCCAGCCGTTCTCTTGTTCTTTCTGTACTCAAAAATTTGAACGGGAATATTATAAATTCCGATCACGTAATGCACTGAGACCCGCCATTTCATCGTTCGACTCTTTTTCTCACACAAATCTGCCACGCAATTTCTGGATTTTCTGACTGAGTTTGGCTGCTATTTAAGAAATTATTCTTTACCACGAATGTCGCTGAATGCTCGTCGTGCGGATTCTTCCTGCAGTATTGAGGAGTGTAGAAATGCTCATCGTCAATGCTTATTTTGATGCTGAGTACATCCAACAACATTTGAAAATGTCTCCATGCGTTGAAAAATCTTGTCGGATAGTATCATAATTCAATCTAAGGAGTTTCTATCGTGGAATTGCTCTAATTTCCTATCAAACAAACTCAACAACTAGCACTGTTCCAAA
This sequence comes from Parelaphostrongylus tenuis, assembly GCA_019055375.1. Lineage (NCBI taxonomy): Eukaryota > Metazoa > Nematoda > Chromadorea > Rhabditida > Metastrongylidae > Parelaphostrongylus > Parelaphostrongylus tenuis. Next base: position 73,123 of record JAHQIW010001925.1, read on the forward strand.
GTGCTTGCGCTCCCGGGTGGGCTCGAACCACCAGCCTTTCGGTTAACAGCCGAACGCGCTGCCTATTGCGCCACGGAAGCACAGCTGTTACGTATGTGCTGTAAACTCATGAGTGATTGAAACGTTTGAACAAGGGATGAAGTCCAACATTAACACTTATTCCAGTGCTAAAGCTCTCCTTGGTGTTCATCACAAGCGGCTAATTTCCTGTGTGAAACGAGATGAGAACCTCTGAAAAGTTGATTATTGATTTCCCAATGCCCGAGTGATGGGAAGTGCGATTGTTCTCTCTAAATACAACTAATATTAACAAATTGACAGTGCTGTGCTTCCATAGACGCCACTTGTTCCGGCGGTTTTTTTTGGTGCATATAAATCAATCCTGGAGTTTTTGCTTAAATCAGTAATTGACGGTGTGGAGATGCTATGGTGTGTGTGGCCCGTAAAGAAATGTCTTCTTGGTACTCTTCCGCTTAAATGTTTGAAAAATATATTTTCTCCATCTTCATATTGTTTTTTTTTGGTTACGAGGTTTGCTAGAAATCATAAGTGCAACTCTTTGAGGAGATCTTTTTTTTGCACCAACTGGGATTTCATATCTCTTTACAGAAGCTATCATTTGACTACAAGAGCCACAAAAAAGCATTTGTGCGCACAAAAGCGAGCCATTGCAAAGGAATGTAGCTCCTATAGATACCACACTTTTTCAGTGGATGTGAAATTCTTGTAAAGCAGCTATGAGGTGATGTTTTGCCAATCGTTTTGCAGAGCACTGGTGCGTAGTGTGTACATAAACATGTCATATATATATATGTCTTGGGCGTATAAATAAGCAAATGAGCAAATGCATAAAAACTTATGTTAAGAAAATTGAAAAGAATTATGCGAATTGTATGGTCTGAATGCAAATATCCTTTACGTACAAACTTCAGTGCTTTGGATGGAAACTTCTCCTTACTTTTATTATAGCTGCTTAAAAATAAGTTTTGAAATTTGAAACCCTTTTCCGATTAACTTATTATAATCAAAAGATTTGGCTGTAACTGTGAAGTTTGTAGAAGCTTTTTTCTTCGCATACAAGAGTTATCTTCGTGTCAAAAAATACTATAGTGAAGAGATAATCATAGAGCATATATAGGATGAGGTGAAAGCTGGGTTTTTCCGAAATCGCGAGGACAAAGCGAGTTGATTTAAGTAAATCGTAATCAAAGGGATGAAAACAGACGAAGTCCCCGCTGCTTTGCTGCCTAAACGCTTTAAAGAGTAACGAAATCCGTAAAACGTTGCATAACATGCATATCTGTTCACTTGGTTTTACTTACACAGATACTTTATAGCTTGTTTTCCTTTATCTCAATATTTCACATTTTTTTGATCTTTATATTTGATCTTATATTTTGTATCTATGTATATGGCCCATGCACTCGACTTCATCAAGCATCGCCTGAAGTGACTGTGTGCATATCCAGTCTTCACAGTCACCAGCCGTGATCTACCGACATATCAAGTCAGTGCTGCTATCTTCTCAGACAAGTCTGCTACTAATTTACCAACTCTTCGAATCTTGGAGGATGAAGAGCTTAGTAGAGTTGGCACAAAATCTAATCATTGATCATATATGTGCCACAGAGTGCCTCTATCTTCTGCGCCACACGCGCCTTTTAAGACACATACACCTTTAACATTTACATACATGGAGAAATATGCTTACACTACACGTGAGTTGCAAAATAAATTGTAGAAGATCACGTATGGTTGTGGTAGTGAAATTTGATGGCATTATGAAATGATTTATTTTTGTGGCCGAAACGTTTATTTTAAATCTTGTAAACACTCACTAGCTTGTTAAATGTAGATTTAGAATCCTAACTGGCCCTAAAAGACTGTCCTTTCTATAATTTGTCACTTGATTATTTGTCACAAGCCTCGTTATCAGAGGGAACCAAATAGACTCTTTGGAAGCTTGTGCTTGAGGCTAATTAACTGAGACTTTGTCCACCAAAACTGATAATCGAAAACATGTGTTTTTGCTCACCACTCAGTTCTCTTAGAAAACTATGGCATCTTTGTAGACGAGATTCGTTGTCACTGTGTAAATGTGTTCAACTGTTGTATGGGTATAATTGTAATAAAGCCAGGAAGCAGGTTTCTGCTACCTTTAACAAAAATTCATTTCTCGTTACATCCTGTCTGCTCATAATGAACTTCTACACTAGTAAACACTCTGTTCGACATCATTATGCATGATAACAACTCATGTTTTAACTAGGCCTCTGGTGCTTTTCCTCAAGGCTTGCGAATATTGTGGGTTAACGAGTGATTAAACTCTAATCCTTTTGACAATTTTCTTCTGATGAGTTTATTCCCGTGAAATTTGCAAACATGAAATCTTGAGAGAAATTTCTAATTGAGACAGGGGAACCTAAATGATGCCTGCTCAATCTATATAGTATGAAGTTTCCTATTACGTTCTCATGAATTCTTATGTATACGATATAATTGTAGCGATGAAAGTGGCAAAAGTCTTTGATGTTCAGAAAAGTAGTGGCAACGCTGCATCCCTTACGACACATGTTCAGGTCCTTCCACAACTTCGTAATCGTATTTCGTGACGGTCAGATGTTCACATCTAGAGAAGCGCTGCACTTTTCTTCTTCATTTTTTCGTGAATTTTTCAATGGAAGTGGACGAGAGGCGGAGATAATAGAGTTTCTCGATGTGACAGTGGAAGCTGCAAGAACGGTTCGTTCCCAACAAAGGCTATTTTTCATTGAAATATAATGATACTTTCAATTTATCTGCTTATTCTGTTTACTTTCCTGAGAAGAATCGATGAAGTTCACTCTTTAGCTACTATTCTACAAAGTGTGATTATTCACTTCAATCATTGATGTTCAATGAGTCAAAGCCATTTTTGTAAGGTAAATCATTATGTATCTCTATCACCTAACAACGAAAACAGCTCTTACTTTCATTGTCGTATGGCAGCGCTAACGGATTTCACTCACAACGAGTGCTCCGTCGTTCGAATAGTAACATGTTCCCAGGTGGTGGATTAGCCGTTCTCAAGTGGACGAAAATGAACTTTACTCTTGTGATGAAGCGAGAGTGTATTCTGAAAATGTCCCCCTTACCTTGGGCCCTATAGAACAGCGACTAGAATGCCTGCGACGCAAACGTGTCCAACGGTTCGATCCTGCGCTCACGACTCGTCAAGCCTTCCATTGAGTCGGCGTATTGGTACCAAGCAATCAAAAGATCGATGCCAACTACACAACATCAAAACTGAGAACGAAACTCCAATGTCCCCAGCTGCGTTCAAGTTAATGATGAAAAGGCAGAAAGGCCGTTATGCACGCTCAAATATCGAAAACGGGTGGGCCCACTAAGTGATATGTTTTAGTGACAATCAGCGGACAAGACCTGTTTGCGGCTCAGTGTCATCGAAATGTTAGGCATACAACAGGAATGCCACTTATCTGATGATTAAACCTCTGCATGAAAGTCGTGGATGAAAATATAGATCTTTTGAGTTTTTAGAGTAAACTTCCTTTGAATTTCAAATGGGAAATGGAAACGTTAATGGCTCCTACTCGCGTATTTCTTCAATAATTGAGATAATAGGAGTTAATATCATAAAAAATTATGCTGTGTACAAGCAGGCAAGCTGAGGCTATAACAGTCTAAATGTGTTCCATCTAACTGACTTGTATAATTCTTCACACAGACGGTTAAGTTAGAGGGCTAACGTATGAGCTCGTAAAAATTAACCCTAAAAAGATGTAATTTTATTTGAAATCAATGACAATGTTATAAGCAAATCAAGTCGTTCCCTTAATTCTTTCTCTTTCGAGCAAAATTTCAGCCATCAATTCAGGCCATAGCATATATGATAACATCGTCTTCTTCTGCACCTGCTTTCGTCTCACCATCACTCGTAAAGGACATCCACAATCTTGCGAATAGGTTATTTTTACATAAAGGAATATGGAATGTTGAACAGAAGGAGTTTATTCTCTTTTTTCAGGTTTGACGTTATGCAAATCACGGTTTGATGGTGGGATTAGAACGACTTGGTTATATGAGTGTAGCTGAGGTGCATATTTTTTGAAGCTAAGTAATCATAATGATTGGTTTTCGAACGATACAGAATATGACAGTTTCTATACCGTAGTCATGTTGGGGAACACAGCATTGTATTAACTTTACAAACAACTAGCCTATAAAATCGCTTACTCTTTTCACAAGAGCCAAAGGAGACGGGCATTTAAGAGATGTCAAGCATGTAGTGACCACCACTGGTCATTATGTCACTGAACTCATTAATCACATATGAATGTTCGGATCATTTCCGTTATCGGGCAGGTATTTTCTAAGGTCTCTCTTTTGCTTTATGAAGACTTTTCATTAGACTGTCAGTAATCATTCGAAAGCTTTAGAATCAGAAAATTCAGAAAAGTAATTTTTTAAAGGCTCTCTTACAGCGCTGTAGCATTCAAAATTATATTATATTTCACAAGCGTCGTGCACCTTTCGAGTGTTATCGCGCTTATATTTTGCTAAACAAAGCTCCTTCTTCCAAAGTATAATGAATCGTGAAATAACATAAATCTCGGAGAGTTCAAATTTGTGTTTGTTTTCTATTGAAGCTTTCTTACCGCACTCTAGCAATTTAGATGAAATTGTGCCTTACACGTGTCGTACAATATCGCGAGGACTTTTGTTATTTTTTGACCGTTGTTTCTCCGTTTCGCTAAGCTTTCTAGGTTTTTCGTGGTTAAATTGTAGAACAAACATTGCTCTATCGTTTTGAAGCTTAGGCTTCTAATTTCACATTGCACTGCCAATTAAACCCGTTACTATTCTTAAGCTCAAGGCAAGTCTAAGCAGCCTAAACCTAAGCACGGAAAGCATATAAACATGTAGAGCAAATCTTCAGGCATCAGACTTTTATGCTTCATCTAGATTTCTTATTAAAGTGGGAAATGTCCCGAGTTCAATAACGAAAATTGCAGAATACTGAGATTTACGTTACGAGATAGATCAACGGTGCTGTGCGGCAGATCAGAGTCATTAGATCTACCTCAATTTCATTTTCCCTGCTACCGTGAAGTAGAATGTTCTTTTCGAAAAACAACTGCAGTGCTTGACTCGCCGCAACTTACTCTATCGAATGATTCCCAAAAGTTCAAGGATAGAGCTCTATATCCAAATAGAGAAATATGCATATGTGAAACACAAACCTGTTCTCTCTGCTACAACGCTACAAAAAGCGTCTCTATGGTAGGTAGTCAAATTTTCAGAATTTCTAAGATTTACGTTATTGAAACGTTATTAATAATTTAAGAAAAAGTTTTCTTGGATAAAATGTAATAGCGAAAACACGCGATAACTGAGCAACGTCTGTGAAACATAATATTTCTTGAATACTACAAGCGCATAGAGTCCCTTTTAAAAAAAATCAATCCTCAGGTTTCCGAGAATTACGATTTTGTACTACTCTTTTCTCTGTTTAAAACTTGCATGAGGTTTTTAATTTCTTCTTTTTCTCAAAACTCTATGGCTAACGTTTTGGCGGTAATGCCTTCGTCAGAGCCTAGACGCAGAAATCACACTATATCTAATTAGTCGGTTAATATTTCGCATATATCAAAAATCCTGATAACCTACGTCGCCAATTGGTTCGGAACCGCTTGTACGACCGATTGAGTAAGAATGACAACTGTAGAGTATGTCCTAATGGTAGTGAAGGAGATTGCATGAGATCGGATACAATATATCTGATCTCGTGCACAACATGCGGTGAGAATATATTGGTGAGACGGGAAGACCAATCTGGATTAGCGTCAAAGAACAATTAGGTGGGAAGGACAGCAGCAAAACAAGTAAGCCTTTAGAGCGCACAGAGTGGAAAAACATGGCAACACGGGCTTTGATGTGGTAGTGAAAATCCTGAGGCAAGAGTCAAAAACGTCAGCGCGAAAAACCCTTGAGGCGTTTTGGATAAACCGCAAACGACCAGAAATAAATTGGAGGGGAAAGCCTAAACATAACAAGTGAAATGAATGGCACCTTATCTCAAACTCATCTTCTCGTATGAGTGTGGTATTTTATAGATCGTCTCACACTAGATTACTCATAAAAGCAACAAAAGGTGGGGTTTTTCAGAATGACCATACTGTTGATTTCTGTTCTATTAGATTTTTGACACTTGTGAAACATTAACCTAGTAATCAGATATGATATGATTTATACGTCTAGGCTCTGCCGAAAGCGTTGCCGCCTAAACCTTAGCCATCGAGTTTTGAGAAGAAGAATAATTTACCAACCTCATGCAAGTTTTAAATAAAGAAAAGGATAGTTCATGAGAACTTTTACATTTCTTCAATCATGCCGAGGTTTAGGCAAAGTCGGACCTTTGAGTTGAGATTTTGAGTAACTACTTACAGTTTAATGGAAAGTCTTTGCCCATCGTAAAATTCCGCTTCAAAGAATCTCTGTCCGATAGCAGAATTGACCACAATATCGTAGTGAAGGTCACCTTGTGACTCGATTATTAATTTTTTTAAAAATACATTACTTCTAGCATAATGAAGAAATGAACGTACTGATTGACTGGTATCTCACAGCTCATGAATGCCACATGAACAAGCTACAAAATGCGGCTGCCGCCTTTATAACAACATGCCATCAAAGGCAGTACATTACCGAGTATGGTGATGGGGACGTAAGTGTTAAGTTTGCTTAGTAGACTATTTTAATAAAAAAACACTACTAATTTCGTGACAAGTACTTTTTCATGCCACATAACTAGTGGTTATCAAAATCGATTTCTGATTAGATTTTTTGTGCATGTGCAAAATCTTAATTCGTCTGCATAGTGGTTCGATGTACGAGGGTATAATGAAGAATCGAAGTGCTGCATGCTTTGCTGTTTACGAGCACATTTGGACGCAACTACATACTCTGGAATGCATGCTTTTATATTTCGTAGAACCGCTTTTGTTTACGCGAGCCAAGTACATATTTATCGATTGCGCTTATAAGAACTTTTTGAGAAAACTCTTTCTCTTTTTTCAGGTACCTAACCCTAGCCCAGCTTCTGAACGTCTTAATCGCGGTCATGGAGGATTTCGAACGACGCCACATGTAATCCAACGATCTATACTTTTCTGTTCAAAAAAGCAAGTTGAATGTATCACATAAAAGCTATTTTAGCAGCGAATTCTGAATGTCAATTCAGTGTGAGCAATGTACGAGAAGTTCAAATGCTGGAAGCGTGATTATTAAATTACTGATAAAACTTCTTATATACGCACTATAAGTGGACACCAAAAAAGTAATTAATGAACTTTCACTACTTTTCGAGAAATATCGTAATGTGGCTATTGGAGGTGCCTTGAAATAAAAAAATGGATCGATCTCTGGTTCGATCACACGCTGCGGTGTTATCAAATTGGTGAAAGAGCTGTCTGTGAAAATAACAGTACTGATTTGTATATCAGTATGCCACAGCAAGCCATTTATTACCCAGATATGAATTCGGTCAATCCTATTATGCTACGATTGGAGTTCAATGCATGGCGCAAACCACGAGGATCTTGATTGAAGTCAAACACTTTATTCTCTACCCGATTATGTTCCAAGAGACATAAAACGCTTGTATGACACACAATTTGAAAAGAGATGGTAGCGTCGTTTGGTATATCACGCTTTCCAATACACCTAAAGTGAATGCTCAACTATCAACAATCTCGCCAGATATTCTTGTGCTTGTGATTTTCACTTATATCGGTCTATATAACACGCTGGATAATACGAGACCCTTTGAACGCATTCTGTCTAGGTCCCGAATAGAACAGAGGTTACGTGCTTTTTGTTTTTGGTTTGATCGGTTCAATCAGAGGAGCAACAAGAGTGTACACCTCCATCTATATATTCAAAGAAAGCACAATTTACCCATTATCTCACCTTCTCATTGTTTCTAAGTGACGTGAACCGGAGCAAGTAAAGCTTTCATTGTATCAATAACGTGCGCCAGTAGATGATTAAGAGTTCCATCTACTCTTCGAAACTCAAAACACTTCGCATTTTCTTTATAGGATTTCCCTAGAGAATTTCTTTATTGCTCTCGGTGTTGTAAAACTGACATTGACATCAGATGTGAGAGTGAAAGAGGATACTATTAACACTACATTATCGTTGCTATCTGTCCATTAGGTCCTAGTGACCATATTATTTTCGACCTCAGATATAAAGAACTGGAAAATTTCAAATTAATTGATAAGCAGAAGTCTTGTGACTAGAACGTCGGAAGACAATTATAATCTTACTTTCACAAATGACTAAATTGAGTCGATTGAATTTCTCGAGTTGTTTGACGCTTTAGTACACTGGTGCTCTTCTCTCTTCAAATCAATTTCCTATCAGAATCAGCGTCTACAACGTTCATTAACTTTGTTTATGAAAAAATTTTCTCGTTATGTTTCTAGCTTAACTTTTTCCCCTAAATGATTACTGGTGTTCGCAAAGCGGCAAGTAGTTGCAGTGATTTATTCCCGCACGGCGAAGACATATGTCACTTAATCAAAGCATGTAAGGCATGTCATTCTTGAATTAGTCTGTTCAACTAAAATGCAATTATCGCGTAGTTTTTTTGGTAACGGACTATGAATAAATCTAATGATGTAGAGTGGTGTGCAAAAATGTTTGCGTCACTAGGACTCGATCCCAGATTTCACTCCTTACGGGAGCGCGTGCTGAACCGTTGCCTTATCTCTGTGAGATAACTGGGTTCAAGTGATTGCCCATGCCAGACCGTAGACGGTCAGCTGTTGACAGATAACGCGTTGTAGCATAGAGAAGGTGTGCAAAACGAGAGTCGGTAGGGCAACGGCACGCCCTCCCGCAAAAAGTGAAATCTGGGTTCGAAACCCAGCTGACGCAAACGTTTTTGTACACCACTCCACACTATTGGGTATATTGTACCATCAGAACACCGCAATAGGCGGTCAAATACAATGATTGCTGATGGACTATGAAAATTTCCTATCGAATACTGATAAAACTTTGTAAAGTACGCTCTTACTTTTATAAAGAAAAATTCCGGACAAATTGATGATGTCGCATTGATCATCGTACCTAAGAAAGGTACTGAACAAGCTTTCGTTATCATCTTCGTTTGCTGAGAGCACTCCACAAGTCAATCATAAAGATTTCACCCATTTTTCGCTTATCAGGACTATGGAGAAGGCGTACTGGAAGTATCAGCTCATCTATGGGCTGCCTAAATTTTTCCGACTACGAGAGAAGGTCGGGTAGCAACGAAATGAATGAGATACCATCAGCTCTCAACGTGCAAAGTGTGCACCCGTCTTTTATACGAACATGAATACTATTGCCGAACTCGCAAAGACGCCTGTTTCACATTTGCACTCATCATACCCATTGGAAAGGGGATTCGACAAGGTGACACCAAATTACTGGAACTGTTTAATGCTCACTGCACTGGATAGTGCGCTCGATTGGGACAGAAAGAGTGCACGCATTACTGAGACATTTGTATGAGAAATTCGTTTGGCGGACGACGTCGTCAGCTTTTGGAAGAATACCAATGGAGCAGAGACGATGCTCAGTAACCCAGCGAGGTGAGAAAAAGATGGAAGACGTTTAATCAGGACAATGACTCGCATCCTGAACAGTTCATGATGCGAAAGTGACGTTTCCGCATCTTCGTCTTCGTCAGAGCCATAGCCATTTGAATAGAAGCTCCACAATAGTTGTTTTTCCTACATTGTTGCTCTTCGTAGCTGTCGCATCGAGATGAATCGAATGGTGTGGATTACTGAATCGTCTCTGTATATTACTTCATCGACCGAGCATTATTCGACAGTTCTCCAGGATATGGGATGGCCCTTGGGCAATTGTCGATTGATTTTACTATGTTCCTCGGTGGCAACGCATGCTGTAGCAGTTGGATTAGTACTAGTTGACACATTATATATATATATATATATATATGTATGCCTGCAAACATATATGTATATATGTACATACTATGTGCACATGTATACACATATAAATCTATATATATATATATATAATATATATAATATATATATAATATATATATATAGATATATATGTACGTGCATGCACACACATTTGTATATATTTACATATCTATATGTATATATGTATATACATGCAATGTGCACATATATTTACATATCTATATTACATATATATATATATATATATATATATGTATATATATGTATATGCACGTGCAATGTAGACATGTGTATATACATATCTATATGTGTATATATAAATGCGATGTACATGAAAAAAAGGATAAAGCTCACGGCGTTGATCAATCCCTTAGGGATGCGCCATGCATTCGACTTCAGTCTTTAACTTCGTTTGAGGTGACTGAATGCATATCTGGCCTTTACAATGACTCGCGGTGGCCTCCCGCTGATCCGAGTCAGTGCTGCTTATCTTCTCAGACAAGTCTGAGACCTGTCTGGTACCAATTTACCGACCCCGGAGGGATGGATGGCTTAGTGAGCTATGAGCGCGAGATCGAACCATTGACCTCGTGTGCGACGCAGGGCACCTCTAACCAATGCGCCACATGCGCTCTTAATCGAAATGACAATCGATTGCTGAAGTCCGCGATGTACATATATATGTATATATACATATCTATATGTATATACATGTATATATATATATAAGTATTTATATATTTGTAGTACAGATTACATTCCTTCTTCGTTGAGGCTAAATCTGAATGTTCATCCCTGTCCAACCTCGCTACATTCATCGAAACTTTTATACTGAGATGTCGGCTGTGAAGTTCAATCACTCAACTTTGAAGTTTACCCAGGTACTGCTTCAAAATCATATAATTCTTTCTTCTTGAGCGGGTACGAGGTGTTAGATCCAAGCTTTGTTCTCACAATCAAACAGACAACGTTTCGGCAGGTCGCCTTCGTCAGAGCCTGAAAAGGTCAAAGTTGTTTACAAGCCTTTTTTTTCACACACTTCTTCAGCTGAGCGAACATCTTGTCCTGCTTGCTTCGTAGGCAGTTTCGGAGCACTTCCATTTCAATTTTCAGTATCAAATATATTATCATTATAATATTATACATATTAATACATTATATCATTGTTAATATAATATATTATATTATAAATTATATTACATAATAGCATAATATATTATAAAAAATTTATTATACTGTTATTATAATATATTATTAATATATATATATTTTCAGTATGAAAGATCTCATTCAAAAACTCATGTCGGGGAGTAGAAGAGAACCGTCTGAAATCTAAGTAGACTACATAGTATCTATGGAATAGTCTATATATGTTATGGAGAACGTAATTTTGTATATACAGTGTATATACACGTCTGTGTCCATTCGTGACGATTGTGCGTTGACACTTGTGTTAGCGCAGAATGACAAACGCGCGTGAAATACGACGCCACATCTCCGGTGCAAGGGACGAGGGACGACGTAGTTTTGAACGTAGTCCGTGGAGGGAGTCGTTGGAACACTGGATGGGACCCGTAAAGTGTAGAGAGTCCGTACAATCGTTCCCATATCTGTCTAAATTGGATTTGATGGGGAAACAGCTGGAATTGGTCATGAATTTGAATCAAGAACACGGATTATACTAATTGTCTCTGTCCTCTGATACACCACATACTTCATATAGTCGTTTTCTTTTATGAAGTTTGGTACTACACAATGTTCAAAGCAGCGTGGAATAAAGTTGAGCATTGTCAAGTTGAGGCAATTTTCTGCCTTGGAGACAATGTTTCCTTTGTCAGTCGGTAATATTTTGCTGACACGAAGTATGTAGAGTACTGAAGTATATGGTGTACGAGAGATTACCGTTAAGTACTGAAAATTGAAATGAAAGTGCTCCAAAACTGCGTATGAAGCAAGCAGGACAAGATGTTCGCTCAGCTGAAGAAGTGTTGTGACGAATGAACAATACTGTGCTCCGTATTTGGAAGGCGACCTTTGGAGGAGAATCGTTGGTGTGTCAAAGTTGATTTGTGAGACTATAAGGTTAAACGCTAGAGTTACTTTGCGGAGAAAGTGTGGTGACATTTTGAGTAGATCGCGTTATATGATCGTTAAAAGGCAAACGGCTACCGCTAAAGAAGATCAAACGAATCACAATACGGCAAATTATACACCAATAGACTCCATAGTCACGATGTTAGGAGGCATAGATCTCACTGATGGTGCGCGAAGGCATTTAGGAGACAGTACCGCAAATTAAACAATTAGTCGATCCAAACGGCAAAAGCGGCAGGCCTAAGACCATCTATTACCACTCAATAAAAATCCAGTCACCGAAATCTCCCGTCTTATACTTGCTTATAAAAACACATAACTTAGTATCCACTGATGATCTGATGTCTAATAATCCATCCACATCACTCAAAGTTAGACCCATCATCGGCTGTGTAGACGGACCGACGGATAGGATCTTGAACTTAATAACATCCCAGTTAGTAAGACACATTCCATCTGACTAACACAGAGATGTTCCTGAACCGTCTGTTCAACGCCATTCCAGATAACGCGTTCGTATTAGAGTCATTCAACATCACTTATCTCTGTACCAACGTGTCAAATGACTCTGCATTACAAGCCACCCACAAGATTTCAAAAACATCAAGGAGCTGTCAACATGCTTGGCTTATCGATTCAGCAATTCGTGATACTCTTTAAGGAATGTCCGAATTGCTCAATCTTCAGGTGATCCGGGAAGTACTTTGCACAAACTAGAGGTTGGCAATGGGGCAGCGACTGGCGCCTAACCTAGCTGTTGCCTCCATGTCCAAAGTAGAAACTCAGTTGATTGATCTCCGGCCATTACTCTGCTGTAGGTATATACATGATTGCTTGGTCATCTGTTCGACTCAAGGAGAGCTTCACAGATGTTTTCAGATTGCTCGGTGAACAGTCAGAGTACATAAATTTGCCTGTGAAACACCAAAAGATAAATTGCTTCCTTTTCTGAACGTGCAAATAAACTTAAGCGACAAAGGCTATATTACAAAGTGGTACCGAAAGTCAAATAACAAAATAACTTGGTTCACTATCTCTCCTCTCATACCTCTCACATAAAAAAGGCGTCACTAGAAAACATGTTTCAAACAGCCGGCGGTGTGTGCACCGGGGAGTAGCAGACTTTGTAACCCCTCGGCTTTTGTTTTAAGGAAACAAACGTCCTTGCATGAAAGTTCTAGAGAAAGTAAGATACCGTTTATTGTCGCGATCTCTTTAAATGAGAAAAGGTCGGGTATAAAACGTTTTTTGAAGAGAGCAGGCTTAATGCATCTGGTATCAGTAACAGAAATACTAAGAAATACTCTTGGGCGCCAATTAGTTTGTAATCGTTTATATGACCGCCTCTGCACAATAAAAAACTGCCGTATGTGTGCTCTTACGGCAGAGACGGTGATTGCATGAGTGTAAGCACAGTGTACCTAATCTTGCAAAGCGTGCGACGATAAATATATTGGCGAAAAGGGTAGGCCGCTCTATGCCCTCATAAAAGAACACCTAGCTGACATGCGCCATGCTAGAAAAGACACCCCCTTCCCCCCCACCAGATATACATAGAGCCCAAAAGCATGCCGGAGTGTTTGGTATATAAGTCATCATCCTTGAGCAGGAGCAAAATACATCCGCGCAAAAGATACTAGAGGCGTTCTAAATAAACACGACCAATTCAGCTGTGAACCGCAGGGAAGAATGCCCAGTAATCACCCGTGATATGAGTCGGTATATAAGACTGTTATCTTGATGGGTATGGTGCATTAATGGCCTATGTGATTACCGCTCCGTTGTTCTTCACCTGTTCATTCAACGAAAGACATATAAAAAAGCGGTGAGCATGTTAAAGTTGGCTTTGTGTTTGATGTGATCGAAATCTAGGTCTGACAGTTTTCTCCACCAAAGTGGGGAAGTGTTTGAGTGAGTGGATTGTAAACAACTTCGACCTTTTCAGGCTCTGACGAAGGCGACCTGCCGAAACGTTAGCTGTTTGATTGTGTAAATAAAGTTTGGATCTAACACCTCGTGCCCGCTCAAGAAGAAAGAGGAAAAATTAAATCCATGTAACAAAGACCTAGAAAATTCTGCGTATTTTAAAGCTTATTTTTCATCAGTAGCGATTACACATCTGCAATAACCAAGCCAACGAAGGCAACCTGGCTCTGTACTATTAAAATCATGGGATATTACGTAAGTGAATTTTTTGCAGTGGTGACATTACCTAGAGGACCCGAGACAGTATTCAATAAAAAGCGGCAGTCAGCATTCCAAAAAGTGCCCTCCTAACTACATTGCCTTATCATCATTGAGAGCGATAGCTGTATACATTCATTGTCACAGCTTCGCATTTTTTTTATCCTAGTAAAAATTCGTCCTTATGGAGGCTTTACTCTTTCTGTTGTTCTTTTCTTTCTTACATCATGGTATCAATCGTAGGGCCATTTAGGTACCGTATTTCAGATAAATTTTCAAAATATCGGAAACAAACAAAGTTGAGATAGTTGTCTTTTTTACAGATTCTACATTACACGTTGCGATGAGCAATTTTCCAAGGCAACAACTGGTGATGGACACAATGGGCGTCGTCAAGCACGTAAAACTACCAGTAGCAGCAAATAATTCAACACAACAACTGAAGAACAGAACTCAAAAACAAGAAGCAAGAAGATATGGGAGCTCGAAACATCAAATGAGACAGAAGGAAATCAACCATACGAATTACGATGAGTATCATAAAGCGTAGTGGATAGACTAGAATAGTCATGTCACTATTCTTCTTTTTCTTATGATAGGAAAAGCGGGACACTAGACAAGCAAGCTAAACGACATATTAACAATCGACACCACTACATCTACTCGTAAATCAGAAACCGACTATTGATCGCTCATTTCACGTGTCGAAATGTCGAACTGCGATTAGCAAAACTGCTTCACGAGCATCTTCTTCTCATGAGCCGTTTTGGAGACGGCAATGATACTGTCAATCATTCCTTGCATACTCTTCAACTCCGGGTACTGAAATATTGTAACGTGAAACAACAGAAAGGGTAATTCATTCTAAAAATCATTGATTCTGTAATAAGAAAGTAAATTCTAGACTATGCTCAATACATTTTGCGCAGCATACGAATAGGACGACTGCTGATTTCCGACTCTCTTCCTAAAAAATCATGTGTTACGGACATGAGTCAACGTGCTTAGCATAGTTTATTCAGCTCTTTTATGTGGCCTCCTTCGAAAACTCAGTTCTTTTGCGTTCTTTGTTGATAATCAATGTGTGTTTCAAATCCCACGTGTTCTACGTGTCCCTCTAAGCAATTTCCGACCTTTTAGACTATACATAACTCATGTATGATGTAGGCAAAACTTGCTCATCATCAAACAGCAAAGTTTTAAGCATTTGGCAAGCCTTACTCTATATGCATAGCATATTTGGTATTGGGTTGTTCTACAATTTCTTTGGCACTATTGTATCACGCACTTTATTTCTATTTGAAGGCGGGTGCCAAAAGGCGTTAATTTATTAAAGAATGCTCTAATAGCTTTAACCAAGGGCCGCAACACCATCGCACGCCATTTAAATGAAACGGGATACAGCAAAGTGATGTCGCGATGATCGCCTCATGCAATGACTGACCACGAATGCTCTGCACGCGTGACTATCTGGAAAATCTTCTGCTGTAATCGCATAGGCAGATCTTTCTCAAGTCGATCATCACTGGAGATGAGTCCCGGATCTAATACGACAGCACTACGCGCCATGCCTACAGCTGCCCTGCGGCAAAGACCCGCTAGACCTAAGTCCAAGTTCCATGTTCAGAAAATAATAGTCTTGGTTTTGTGGGATTGGCAAGCCATTGTGTTTTGGGAAGTGCTCGATATCAAATAGCAATCAATGCTGACGTCTACGAGGAACATCTCCGGAGGATGGCCGCAGCAGGCGAGAGAAGGTCTGAAACGTATGAGTGTCGACCTTTTTGAGGATAATGCTCGACTTCACAATGAGCAGTCAATCCGCCACATTTTGAAGAAACTGAGCTGGATCACGGTATAACCCTGATATCGCTTCAACGGATTATCATCTCTTCCGCGTCTTGAAGCAGCTTCTGAGAAAAAAATGTAAAAAATACAAGCAGCCCAAAAGTGACCTCAGCGACTTCTTTGATTGTCAGCTTCATTCTTTATGAAAGGAAGGCATCTATTCTTCGCCCAACATATGGTTACATATCATTATTGCTTACGATAGTGACTTCAGTCGACTTGAAATGATTGATTGACTAATTGTTAGTCAAATCACCGGTCAATGAACCTTTTCGAAAAGAGATTTTTTCGTGAAACACTGGATGCATAGAACGCCACTTCTGCTTCCACAGCTCCAGTTTTGATCTGCTTCCGATTAGCTGCCGATTATACATAGTACGATGAAAAACTTTGGAAACCATGAAACTTGAGAATGTGTAGTATACTATCCATGCTGGTACATTAATCAGAACGCCATGAGTACCATGGGACCCGTGCCAGTCGGAATGGGTTAAATTCATCATGCCAATGTGTCATCCCTAACCAAATTTCATGGATGCTGGAATGCAGTCGACGACCGCTTGGCGCAATGGTAGCGCGTTCGGACTCCAGATCGAAAGGTTGGGCGTTCGATCCGCTCAGTGGTCAGTAATTTTGCAGCTCTTACTTATTACTTACAACTAGGTCTGATTATGGTATTAATTCGAATCGGAAGTCCACAGTTGTCGAAAAGCGAATGCCATTCGTCACACAGAGTCAAATTCAGCGGAGGGAACCCCGTTCGATTGGAGTTTTTACACTTTCTCTTTGGCTATGAGTGATACGTAGGCTACCTTTCAGTATAAATTACTTTGGTCCAAAAAACAAGCACATCGTTTTCAACGAGTCACCATGGAAACTGAAATGAAATGATTGTTCTATGTTAAGTCTATCCTACATATGGACAAAAGAGATGCAGTATTTGATGCACACTGGCACTAATTAGTTAATGCGCCTGTTATGATTGCAATGAGACCAAGCATTGCATAGGGATTTCACCTCTAATGAACTATGAACTTTGTCATAGATTTCGGATAGATATGCTTAGCAAGGTTGTGATCAACGTTGGAATGTTCCCGAAACAGATTTGACAAACCGTACCCCCTCTGATGCGAGTTTCATGGCTTTCACGCATTCCTTGAGTAATTCACATAGTGGATCAGCACATTGTCGTAAAGTGTTACTGATAGTACGATCCGATACACATTGCCAGACAGAGTCTCCGATGTAAATCAGCTTATGAGCTGCCAGAATAATCTTGATTCGAATGAACACTCTTATGCTGAAAGGGATCACAAACAATAACATACCAGCTTTCAAAATGAGAAGAAAAGCTTAGAAAACTAATCTTTATTTAAAGCTTCACGAGGTTGGTATCTTTTCCCAATCGATCGTTGTTCTTTCCGATCGATGAGTTTTTCGCGATACGCCTTCTTCAGAGCCTGAACGATATTCGTGAGCTTATCTATTGACTATATACCTAAGATGTTGTAAGCGATAATTGATTCAGGGAATACCACTCACCTTACCATCTAATCCAGGAACTACCTATATTGTTAGTGCCAGGGTGACGTATGAACCCCCCCCCCCATGTCACTAGGTCAAATTATGTATAGGTGTCTGCTGAGACCCATGCTAGAAAATTAATCTGAGATAAGGTGCCATATGGTTGGTTATGTTAAGGCACTCGCCCTTTTTGTTCATTTGCGGGTTTCTGGAATTTATCCAGAAAGCTTCAAGGGTCTTTCGCGCCGATGTTTTTGGTTCGTGCTCTAGGATTTTGCCTACTACCTCGAAGTCGTCATCGTTGTGTCTTTGAATCCTGTGCGTACCTAAAGGTTTACCTTAGTCTTTACTTGTTTTCTTATCTAGGTGTTCTTTAATGCGAATGTGAAGTGGTCTACCTCTTTCGCCAACATATTCACCACCACATGTCTTACAAGAGATAAGGTATATTGTACCTACGCTCATGCAATCACCGTCTCTAGCGTTGGGACAAATAACACAGTCCCTTGTATCACATAGCCGGTCATACATGCGGTTTCGAACTAATTGACGACGCAGTGTTTTAGGAGGAATTTCTACAGTTCCTACAGAATCTCCTAGACCACTGTTTTTTAGACACCTTCTAATAGCGGTACTGACTTCGTCTGTTATAAAAGGTAGTATAAAAGGTACCTTATTGTTTAGGTGTGGCGCCCTGTTGTTCCCATTGCGAGGCTTTTCGCTCCTTTTGGGCTTACCGTTGGCTGCTGTTCTTTCTTTGTACCCATTAGAAATGGCTATTTTTCGCGCTAAGTCTAGTGATTCCCTTCTTTCATCGTCTCCCGTGCAAACACTTACAGCTGTTCGATACATATTTCGGATAAGTGCTTTTTTAGTATGTGAGGGATGAGAAGAAAGGTAATGTACCAAGATGTTTTTGTTACTAGGTTTGCGATACCATTTTGTGTTGTAGCCAAACTTGAACGTTCAAGAAGGTAAGCCAGCTCTCTGAATTTTGTTGTTCTCGCGTCAACTTAATAAACTCTGACTGTCCGTTCAGAATTTCGAAACATTTGTCCATCTCCTCTTGTGTAGAGCACATGATAAAGCAATCGTCTATATATCGACAGTAGAGTATTGGACGCCGACGGAGAACTGGAGCTTCCACTTTTGACATGAAAGCGATGGCTAAGCTGGGTGCTAGTCTTTGCCCCATTGCCAGCCCTATAATTTGTGCGAAATATTTTTTCGACCACGTAAATATCGAACAGCTTCGACATGACTTAAGGAGTGTGATAAGCTGTTGGACCGACAAGCCAAACACTACGTTATCTATGTTTTCTACCAGTAATTAATGAGTGACTTGTAATGCGACATCATTTGATACTTTTGTATAGAGCGCTGTAACATCAGATGACTCCATTGCATACGCATTATTTGGACGCGCATTTTTAAGATGCTCTAGGAATATATTGGTGTTGGGGAGATGGGTTGGTATGAACTTCAGTAATTGCGACAAAATGTGGCCAAGAAACCATGTTATCCTATCCGTCGGTTGCAGCTCTTACTTATTACTTACAACTAGGTCTAAATTATGGTGTTGATTCGAATCGGAAGTCCACAGTTGTCGAAAACGAATGCCCTTCGTCAAACAGAGTCAAATTCAGTGGAGTGAACCCCGTTCGATTGGACTTTTTACACTTTCTCTATGGCTATGACTGATACGTAGGCTACCTTTCAGTATATATTGCTTTGGTCCGATATACAAGCACATCGTTTTCAACGATTTACATTTTCACCATGGAAGCTGATATGAAATGATTGTTCTATGTTAGGTCTATCCTACATATGGACATAAGAAATGCAGTATTTGATGCGCACTGGCACCAATTAGTCAATGCGCGTGTTATGATTGCGATGACACCACGCGTTGCATAGAAATTTCACCTCTAACGAACGTATGAACTTTGTCATAGATTTCAGATAGACATGCTTCGCAAGGTTCTGTGTTCAACGTTAGAATGTTCCCAAAACTGATTTGAGAAACCGTACCTCCTCTGATGCGAGTTTCATGGCTTTCACGCATTCCTTAAGTAATTCACATAGTCTATCAGCAAATTGTCGTAAACTGTTACTAATAGTACGATCCAATACACACTGCGAGACAGTGTCCCCGATGTAAATCAGCTTGTGAGCTGCCAGAATGATTTGAATTCGAATGAACACTCTTATGATGGAAGGGTTCACAAACGATAGCATACCAGCTTTCCTTTTTGAACAAAGTCCCTTGGGGTAGATTGTTTTCTACCGTGCCTAAGAAACCCTCGACGGCTAACGAAAGTGAGTCCATATGTTGATCGAGTTTTGGAGCGTAGAAACGAGCAAGTTGACGATCCTGAATATGAAATTTGACCATAAAGATCGGAACATGAACTCGAAGAATCTGCAATGAGGAAAGTGCAAATTCAACAGGACGTTTAATCTTTATTGGTGTTCGTGTGGGAAGTCATATTAGCCAAACATTCTCACTAATGATGAAATCATTTAGTATTTCGTGAACAGCAGCCTATGATTGATTCCGTCAGTAAAGAAGGAAAATG
Source organism: Parelaphostrongylus tenuis (assembly GCA_019055375.1). Taxonomy (NCBI): domain Eukaryota; kingdom Metazoa; phylum Nematoda; class Chromadorea; order Rhabditida; family Metastrongylidae; genus Parelaphostrongylus; species Parelaphostrongylus tenuis. The sequence continues at coordinate 93,365 of JAHQIW010001925.1, forward strand.
TAACTGCGGGACACATGCACTTATAATTGCCCATCTGATGCGCCGCTCCTTACGGACAATAATTCCTTGTCACAGAAATCACTGAAACAAAGATGTCGTTCTAAAACAGGGTTTTTTTTTCTCGGACTGTATACAAAATGCCTTGCGCGCCAGAAGATTAGAATGTTCCATTGCAAAAAAGGCTTCGATTAACATGAACGGTATTGCAAAAAATGTTTGCACGATGCAAGAAGTATAAGATTTGTCAAGACGCAACGAAGTTCAGTCAGTGAAACTGTTTGTGTATGAATTCTCCAGTACCTCCCTTTTTTACTTTACTATGCTATAGATATGGCATAGAGTAGAAAGCGTACGACACTGCTCAATCATTATGCTTTATGCAGTTGATCTGTTGCAACATCGTAGAGCCGATTAAAGGCATTCATGGCTTGCATAATGGTTTGAGATGATCCATCAATGTATAAATCAGTGCTTTTACTTTTCGGACAGTTCTAATACTGATTTGTAGATCCAGGAAAATGACAGAAGGCTCTGATTCCAAACTTTCGAATGGAAATATTGAATTTTCCTGTCGTGAGTGATCTTACGAGAGAATATAATTAAATACTCAGAAGACAACATCGGCTTCGATGGAACTCTATGGTCGCATAAGTTGGATCGCACTTGAGCAATCACTGGATTGATACTATATTATTTTCAGACTCGTAGAAGAAAAATTTTGCATAAAAACTTTTGCCGTGATCAGGTGAGACCTGGACCCACAAAACATCCTATTCGGAGGCACGTGCTTGAACCGCTGCACTACCAACGCCTGGTTTGACACCGCTCTTTCTACGCTACAAAGCATCTATCTGTCAAACCAAGCGGCAACGGTCTGGCGTGAGTAGACGGTATCGACAGTGAATCCACTCGCGCTGACAGATATTGGGTAGTGAGTGATCAAACAGAATTCTTTTTAGATCAACCGCTTTGAACCCAGTCATGTTGAGTAGTGTTAAAGGGTAAAGCGACAAATGTGCGACGGTACGAGCACGCGTCTTCGGGTAGGGTGAAAATTGGGTGCGAGTCTCACTTGGCGCAAAAATTCTGCACACCACTCTACATCACTAGGTTTATTGAAGCATCATACCACACCGATAAGAGAATAGATAAAAAAATTCTATTGCATCAAAGTTGTTGTCTTTCAGAAAAAGAAGGAAATTTTTTTTGAATTTTGACACGATCTGTCTCGACAGTTCGCTGTGGGATTCCTAACACTTCATGCAAGCGACTCGTTTTTTTTTGCATGCATTCTCCATATAGGTCTTCTTACAATTCGACTACCGCTCGAAATTTCGTTTTCTTGATGAATGACGTAGACTGCTCTTCTGGCAAATCCCCTTACAATCTCGGAGGATCCCGAGCCAAGGTGTTACGTAGGGCATTTCCTGATGATGGTACAATGTATAGCGATTCAGTTCAGATTTTTCGAAAATGCAAGATTTTCAGTCCACTTTCGAAAAAGGTAATGGAGAAATTTCCGTGTACAAAAAAATACGTCTATGGGTTTCTATCGCATACATGTTATTGAGAATTATTACTACACAGATCTTCAGGAATTATAGACTGAGAAAGCAATCAATATCTCTAACGATGCCGCAAATGGAATCAGAAATATGGCAGAACCCTCAGAGATTGAATCAAAATGGAACGCTTTGAGTTCTACATAATTCTTCAAAGTCAAGATCAAAGGCTCGCCCCGTTTGCTACCATAATGCAAATGTGATTTGAATGAAATCTTACTTCATCGTTTATGTCATTGTTGACTGTGTAGTCAACACCTGTATTCGAACGTCCAGGCACAGCGTCGTCCAAATACGCATAGTCCTGAAGATCAGCTATCCTCATAAAAGAAAATACCTCTAATGTAAAGCAAAAAATGTAAAAGTGAGAAGATAACGAGCATATGAAGGAACGGCAAGGACGGAACAAGAAACAGACGAAGTATAGCAGATTATTAAAAAGTTAAGTGCTCCAGTTACTTATTAGACAATCATTTAGTGAAGTTTTTTAATAGTGTTGCAGCATACGTACCTGATATAGGCTTTCTCGATCACTAACAACTGACTCCAACTCGTCCTATTCAATGATTTTCGTTTCTTGTAGGCGTTGGATTGGTGGCTGTGGAAATCCGCTTGATGATAATCCGTTATTCGGTAAGCGCTTCGAGTACATAGAATTCGAGTCATTCAACGACGAAACAGATGGACGATTGCAAGGCTGAATTATTTCAACATCAGCAGTCAGATTGTTGTAAGTCCAGTAGTGATTGTGATGACCGCGAAATAAGTGATCTATGACTTGAATGTTCGTAGGATACACTACTGGTCACTGATATGAATTGATAACATCCACAAAGCTCCAACTTGAATCCGTTAGGCATCATAGAAAAAGTGTAACGCCGAGAAAGCGTGGCACACTGGATGAATGTGACCTTCGACAGGGCACAAAGACACTTTAATTGCTGTTTTCCTTCTTTAAGCAAAACACGAGGTGTTATAATAAAGTTTATTCACAGCTGACGTTTCGGCAGTTCGCCTTCTTCAGAGCCTGGAAAGGTCAAATTGTCCGCAATCCAATAAGCCAAACACCTCCAATACTCTTTTAGAAAAAATCACCAGACCTAGATTTCAATCGCATCAAGCACAAAATCAACTCTCAACATACTCACCGCTTTTTATATGTGTTCCACTGAATGATTCAAGTGGAGACAACCGCAAGGAGATCACATAGGCTCGTAATGCACCTTACACATCAAAATAACAGTCTTATATACTGACTAAAATCACGTGTGATAACAAGGCATTCCTCCCTGCGGTTCATAGTTGGATTGGTGGTATTAATCCAAAGTGCTTCAAGAAGTTTTCGCGCTGATGTTTTTTGTTCCTGCGCAAGGATGGTGACTTCAATCTCAAAATCAGCTCCGTCGTGTTTCTGTTCTCTATGCGTCCCTAACGGGGTGTTCCGTCTTTTAAGACGCTTATCAGCTAGGTGTTCTTCTATACGGGCATAGAGCGGCCTACCCGTTTCGCCAATATATTTATCGCTACACGCTTTGCAAGAGATTAGGTAGACTGTACCTACGCTCGTGCAATCACCGTCTCTGCCGTTAGGACATATTTTACAATCTTTCATTATACAGAGACGGTCATATAAGCGGTTGCGAACTAGTTGGCGTTTTAGAGTATTCGGTGGAATTTCAATAAGAGCCACCGATTGCTCTAAACCCGCTCTTTTCAAACAGCGTTTTATAGCTGTACTAATCTCATTTGAAAAGAACGGGAGTATGAACGGGATTTTCCTTTCATTCGAATTTTCGTTTGGAGGCGCACTATTTCCTCTAAACCTAAGCCGAGGGGCTACAAATTCATATTCATTAGAAGTGGCTATTTCCCGAGCCAATTTCACGGATTCTTCTCTCTGCTCCTCCCCAGTACATACGCTGGCTGCTGTTCGAAACATGTTCTTTACTAGCGCCTTTTTCGTATGTGAGGGATGAGAAGAGAGATAGTGAACCAGGATATTTTTACTACTTGGCTTCCGGTACCACTTTGTGATGTAGCCGCTCTCGCTTAAGCTTATTTGCACGTTCAAGAAAGGAAGCCAATGATCTTTTGGTATCTCACGGGTAAACTTTATATACTCTGACTGTTCATTCAACAATCTAAAACAATTATCTAGCTCCTCTTGAGTGGAGCAGATAACCAAACAGTCATCTATATACCTACAGTAGAGTAATGGCCGGAGATCCATCACTGGTACTTCCACTTTCGACATAAAGGCAATCGCTAGGCTAGGCGCCAGTCGCTGCCCCATTGCCAGCCCTCTGATTTGTGCGAAATACTTCCCGGACCACAGTTTAATTGCTTACTCATTCTCATTGTCGATACTTTTCCGTTCTCATCCTATTTCAGCCCCTTGGGTAAAAGAGTTTTCTTGCTTTTTTTCCGAAGATTAAGTAGTCATTTGGTAGCTTAGATCGCAAGAATTTTAATGTTGCATTTTATTTTCAAAAAGGCCTTCTTTTCACGTTGTGATGGTGAAAAAATAATGTTTCTCGCTCTGGTATTTTCGCTGGACAAAGCTTTTCTTAAACCTTTTAGATTAATTCGATAGCAAAAGATTCGACGATTCAAATACTTCACTTGATTATTGAGAAAAGGCTTTTCAATACGTAATAACTGCCAAAAGAAGATTAGGTTAAGCACTAGGGAGGCATTTCTTGTCGGTTAGAGTGAGTGTAATGTTTCGAAAGCGCGATGGATTGATGCCAATATTGGGGAAATCCCATCCACATATCGCAGCAAGGAGCTCGTGACGCATGTGATGCAGATCTACTTTCATTTACATCACAACGAGAAATCTTTTCGAAAAACCGAAATACGCATTTGAAATCGTCAAAATTTGATCAGTCGAGGATTACTGAAAGCCTAGAGAAAGATTTTCACAGAGAAAAATGCCCAAGTGTGAGACATATTTCCCAGTTGAGTAGAGTGATGTTCGGTGTCGATGATCAAACATGATTCTATTTATATTTATGCTTGTATTCAATTTATTTATTTATTCATTTATTTATCTCTATCATACCACCGCTAAAGGCGGTGAAAAAATGAAAAGAATTATATTTGGTCATCGAAACATGATTTCATTTTTACTGTCACATCGTAGAAGGAGAGCCATTTTAAAAATAAAGTACACCATCGGGAACCTCGAGATTCAAGCTGTCGAGTGACCACCGAAGCTGTAGAACGAAGCAAAAAGCGCTTTTTTCTTAAGGAGTTCAAACAGGGTGAGAATAAGGGAAATGATCTGAAAGACAAAGATAACACAATAGTTAGGGTGAAAGCAACTCAAAGTCACCTCATCGGCAAAGGTCACACGTCCTTTCGGTTTATCTGCGTTGGGTTTGGTCACCAAAATAGAAGACAGTTGAGAAGAATCGGATGACGTTACAGTAGAGGTGGACGAAGATGACAAACGTTTTGTCTCTTCCATGAAAGGTGGTGATCTAAAACGTATACGTGCCATAGTCCACTTTGAAAATACTCCCATTCTAAAAAATACGAAAAAACTCCAAAAACATGTGTATTTTTTATAGAGTACATTGACACCGGAAACTACTATTCGCTGCCGTCATTGATGCAACATTGGCGCAGACCATCTACTTACCCGAGCGAAATTGCCAGCCGATCTGGAATCCGTGGATGGGTAGACGTGATGGGAGTCGATGTTTCTGTTTTGTTGTTTGTCAACGGACTGAGAAATATTATCGTTGACGATGGAATCACAAGTGGTGTCCACTGCAGAAGTCGGCGACAGCCTGCTGGAACCTGAAACCATTTCCCAGTAAAGAGAATTATCAGTCTAGAGATTGGATATTTGACATCACAAACGCATACTACCAGTGGACGCGTCAAGTAATAAGGAAATAACTAATAAAAAATATTTGAACTTTAGCAGATAATACGATCACGACGCAAGTTCGGGTGCTTTAATAGAATTCTAATCTTCTGGCGGCCCGTCCAGCAACAGCGATAATATTTACCTATTGTTGTTATTTGAAAGCTACAAGTTTGAATCAGAGCTTCAAAACAAATAACTTCCGTTTCTCAAATTCTCTTGAATTATGTAATTAAAGCGCTTGAATTGAGTACAGCTCAATATTCAGATGTTTCAGCTATCGAAAAACCAACAAGCTCATGAAATAACTCTGTGAAAAACACCAACAACCTTTCATCAATAGAACTTCATCAAAGAGATCGTTAACGAGACTAGATAAAACCATTTTTTTCCGCAGGCCAAGTTTAATTTCGTTTACAAGCTTTTCTGCCTACCTATCTTCTGAAAAGCAGATGATTTTGTCGAAGGCATCATCCACTGTTTATGAGTCGTCGCCATCACGTGAAAGAACAGATATAGTCCAGCCATTTTCATCGAGGTTTTTTCGCAAGTTTGAGATATCGCTACGAGCAGCCAACAATGGCTTCAGAAGCTCGTCGAATTCTGAGACAAGACTGGGACAATACGCAGGTAAGGAGCAATGATGATCGCTCACCTTTCCGTTCTGGGTTGCTGCGGTGGCGATACGATGGTGGGAAATGAGGTTCCAATCGCCAGAGTCATTCTTCTGCATATATTCTTCAAAGGTTCACGGAATCGTCCACTCTCTTCCGCTGTCGTTCTAAAATGTTTGAATTGACTGCTTGTCATTAGTGTTGAGCTTTAGTTCGGTGATTTTCCGAAGTAAAACATTTCTTGCAAATAAATTTCCTTACTTATGAATCGTTAGTATGACCCTTTTAGCTTTTCTCATTAACATTGGATAATACGTGACACGTTCCCAAGTTATCTTTTCAAGCAGTGTTAGTTTTTATAGGATTTTAATGACTTTGTTGAAATAAGTGTGTAAATAAATCAAGGACACGACCGATCACGGCAGAGAAATTTTGTGAAGCAATACACATTATACAGCGATAATAAGAAAGAAATGGTTTTATAGTACCAGTTAGAAAGGATTTTTTGGCAGCTTTACAAGCGCTAAATCTCTATATTACTCCTGCAGAGGATACAAATCCCGCGATGTGGACATGCTACAATCAAAGCTCTGGCTCCATCTAATGGAACCAGCAGAGTTAACTTTTTGCGCTCGCTAACATATCCGGTTGTCGTGTACTTGAATCTGTCATATGAAGGTTAGCTCAAAACGTAGAGAAGTTAGCTTCCCTTTCTCGTCCACCGACGATCACGATTCATTGTTCGTCTAGAGTATCCACTCAAGTCAAAAGAACATAAATGACTACGACTGAAAGCATTTGACGACCAGAGCACTCTGGCTCCTCTGACTCAAATTTTTAGCACAAATAAAATCAAGCCAACTCAAATAGAGTTAACTTACATTTCCATAAAGTTTCGGTTTAGGTTTCTCAATGTTGTCGAACACGGTTTTTTTAACACTAGAAGTGAGATTCTCATTTGTCAGCCTGCTAAGGTATGGTTGCAGAGGATGTCGGACGTCGGAACTTGGTTGATAGCTTTAAGCTTACAGATTCCCTGTAACGCCTAACTACTGATAAGCCAAATCGAAATTTTTAACTATTTTAGCCAACGCCTCAGTGTTGCACAATGGGTAGAAAACCAAAGTTTCATATTAAGCAGAATTGATGTACTTAGGTCTCTGAAGCAGTGCACACCCTCATCCCGTTCTCATTTGTAGCTAGCAAGAATACCCTATTACCTTTTCCATCAGCCTCAGTCCTTATGATGACAGTAATAAGATCGCCCAAATCACAGCTTTTTCACACGTTGCGGACCGAACGCGTGAAATCTTATTTCACCGATAGCCGCATCGTCTGTCAGGCAATTGACATTGGCTCTCGCCGCAGTTGAAATGAGAGAATTCAATGGGTAAAGTGGAGTTCTAAGACATCATTATCAACATCAATGATGGAAAACACAGAACAAGCTTTAATAAAAAGAACGTTTAATGACCAACAATTCCCTACGTTGCAATAAGAAGACATCCTTCCAAAATAACCCAATTTCAAGCTCTTATATGACATTTTTTCTCACTATAGCTATGACTTCATGGTCAATCGATGGTTCGATAAAAACAGATCTTGAAATGAATCTGGTTTCTGAGAAGACTCCAAAAGATGTTTTACTAACAGAAAGATGGCTATGTTTTGTATTTGGAGAATTTAGCCATTGTTAGTTCGAACTTCGCCGCAGATTCGTTAGTATTTACATAGCAAAATTTTGATTTTGAAGTCACTTTATCACTGCAAAAGGATAGGATAGTGCTAGAGGGTTTTCCATGGGCGCAGTTTCAATAAAAAAGAGCGTTTACTTGTCCTAAAAATCACGACATCGTAATTCGAAAGCAACATCGATAGCATAGCGGCGCGTTCCACTCTTTCTGTTTACATTTCTTTAAACAAGCTCAGGAATTATGCTTTGAAAATGCGTTTTATGTACATAAGACTTCTAGAAAAAGCTCATGCTGGACTTTTTACTAGGCACCTGGAGATGATTAGAAGGAGAGCGCACTTATCAATTTGAAGGACTCGAGGATTTTTTCCTTCTCAAAAATTCGGTGTTTTGGAGGAAGCATTTACGTTACTTCTGCAACACCTATCGTATCGAGGTCTGTTCTATCAGTTTCTAGTTTTTATTGGCCTGAAACTCCCCTTTGATGGTGATAAAAGACTGAATCTTATTTGAAAAGCCATCACCTTCCTACTGGAGCGGGGCCAAAGGCGACCACGGCATGCTAGATGGAATAACAACGCGGTCCTTAACGTGTTAGAAGTCGTAAGGCTCATAAAATGGTTATAGACTGACACTCGCAACATTTCTCGAAAAAAATTGTGGATTGAGCAAAAGAAAGTTCAAATAAGATCTTCGTGGAGAAGAGATGACCAAAAAACTTAATGTGTTGAGATCTATGCGTACTGCTCCAGTCATCTTTGTCGTATGATCAAGTACAGCTTGTAAATCAAAAAGTAAATTTCCCAAAATAAGTGCCTAATTCTACAAAAAACGCTCTATGGACAAATCGAGTAACAACTTTTTGCTGGTGAGCTGGTGAGCCATGAGCACGAGATCGAACCACCGACCTTGCGTGCAACGCAGAGGACCTCTAACTATTGCGCCACATGCGTTCTTGTAGGAACGGCAATATAATATTTCTGTCGGAAAAGTCTATACAAGTATGCTAAATAATATCGCAAAACTTTCTACTCAGGTGGGAATTGAACCGGGGCGTGGTAGCCGAGCGATGGTCATCGGTGGTATAGAGTTATGCCATTTTACCCATCACCGATGACTATATCTCGACGAAAATTAGAGAAAAAAGGAGATCTAAGGATCAAAAGTTCAAACGAACAAACAACACAGTGAGAGACAAATAAACAAGTAAACAAGAAAAAACCAAGAACACCTGGCACATCCGGTGGGGAAAAAGCACTTGCCTGAGGAGTAGTAGGAATGTTTAGTGATGGTATAACCGAGAACACGTACCAGTCGATAGATGGATGGCTTTATTGCAAATGAAATCCACTCTAGAAGTCGGTAAAGATGATAAACGAAACGGAAGGTAAACAAGTAAACAAAGGGTAAGCAACAAACAAACAAACATGAAGCAAAAGCCGACTATCAGACCGGACAACAAGCGACCACTGACCACAATGACAGAACCCACCGGAAGCGTCAACAGGAAGTGGGCGGGAGGATTGTATCGATCAGTTGATAATGGCGCAAAATTGAAATTGGGGGGATTTTAGGGCTGGACTTTCTGTGGCTGTCAAGCGCTGCTGACTGGCTGGACGATGGAAGTAGTACCACAGCTGTCTTCGCACAAAATGTCCATTGGGCTATAAGCTATGGTGGTCAATGATGGGGTTTTTTCCGGATAGATCGGGACTGGTTCGTCCGGAAGGATCTATAGCGCGCCGAACGCATCGAAACGTCAGCCGGTTCAAACTTTCATCAGTTTTGTACTAGCCTTGTAATCTAAGCAAGTGGTTCATCGACGAGGCACTCAGTTGCGATCAAAAGCGCGAAGCCTGATGTGGCGTTCAACCTGAGATTGCTCTTATCGGCGATTCACGTCTGACCCACAGCACCATCAAGGCAGCTTGATCTGCCGTCTCCTAGCCACGTTTTTGCATTTTGCAGCCGTAGTGGTGCTATGAGCGATCACCCTATCAACGGGATTGATCTCGGAGAGAACAGAGCTCATCAATATCATCTCTTTTTCCAGCAATATATCCAGTGAAGGAAACGAGAAGCTTGGGAGGTTTAAGAACATCGAAGATGTAGTGAGGAGGACTAAGAACATCCGACCTCGTGCCCACCTTTCGACTCGACGATTATTCCTGCCCTAACGTATGCAGCAGGAACCTGGTCGCTACGTAAGCGGAATGAAAGATCACTTGGTGTTATTGAACGCGCACTCGGAAGGTCGATGCTAGAAGTATGCCTTATCTCGCAAATGAGAGAAAGGACCGAAGCTCCGACCTAAGGCAACGATCGAAGATCAGAGACGCCGTTCGACACGCCAGAATATCGAAAATAAGGTGGGTTGGACATGTGATGCGCTTCAACGACAATTGATGGATGGGAGCCGTTACCGACTGGTTTCCTGACATCAAGCGCTCTAAAGAAAGACCACTGAACCGCTGGTCCGATTTCTTCACGAAAGGGATATAAGAAAGATATGATGCTCAGCAAATCCCTAGAGCGAGGAGGACCTACTGGGCTACTCTTGCACGCGATAGGAAAAAATGGAAGAGTTGCTGGTACCCGCTCGAGTCACTCGACGATCAACGGGACGACAGGTGATACAGGTGATAATCCACTGATGTAGAGTGATGTGCAAAACTTTTGCGTCAGGCGGGATTCGAACCCGTACCTCACTCTATCCGGGAGCACGCGCTCTAACACGTTACACTACTGACGAGCTGTAGCGTAGAAAAAGTGGTGTGCAAAATGGATGCCAGTAGTGCAACGGGTTAGAGCACGCGTTCCCGGACAGAGTGAGGTTGGGGCTCGAGTCCCGCCTGACGTGAAATTTTTGCACTTCACTCTACATCACCTGGTATATCTATGAAATCTTACTAGCGCTAGAGTGATTGAATAAAAATAATTCCATGAGAGCTTCTTGCAGTTTTGTACGTAGAGAAACTAATCTATTCATTGCTTTGTCCTTCCTACTGCTTCATCTCTTCCTCTTCCTAGACCAGCACGATGATGTCATCCAGCGGTACTGAAAGCTAAAGGGATGTAGCTGAAAAATCTATAAATTTGATACGAATATCTCATGTTAAGCCAAGACGTAGTTTTTATCGGCTTTTCATCAAACTCAATGGCTAACGTTTGGGCAAATCCAACTTCTTCTTAGCTTACATTTATTTCATTTTTGAAAGTATATATTCCGTCTCAAATGGTTTACCGTCTCGTCGGGGGTGGGAGATGCTTCGTGGTGTCGGACTACAAAGTACAGAATAAGGTTCAATTCTCTAGCAAGGCTACCCAAGTTGAGAAGGAGTTGGACGTCTCCACTTGGAAAGTTCAGCTAAGAGCAAACAGTACCAGGAATGAACGCCGTCTTAGCAGTTAGTAGACGCAAGGTGGTAATCTCCTTTTGGTCTACGAGAGCCGATGATTGCTTCAGTGTGATGGCGATCTGAGAAAACCTTAGCTAAGCTTAGCTCGGGGTTCGCGAAAATAAAACTGCTAAATCAGCACATTTTCATGTGCCAGGCTCGCCTCAACTCGTGAAGACAGACCTTCCAAGTAGATGTGGTTCGTGGGTTGCAATCAAGCAATTATACATGTGGTATTAAATCAAAGACAATTGGATTCAACATCTACACATGTCAATTCAATTTCAACTCGGTCTTCACTCATTAATGGATTTTTTTTGAAATCGATATCAAATGTAGATTAAAACTATGCAACCATTTGAATGATTGCTGCGGTCAGATTGTTGCTATCATGTAAGAGCATGAATTACTTAGGTGAATGATTACGTGAGTTATGCAGAAGCTTAGGAGAAAACTTATAAATAACATCGCATTAAAGTAATAAATTGTCGCATTTTAAATGACTATTACTATTAATAATCAGTGAGCATGGCACGGTCCATGAGACCATCTCATTTTCACATTACCAAATCTATCGCGATCGAATGAATGAATCGCTTTGCCGCTGACCTAGCACGACTACTACGTAAGCTTCATTATGGCAGTTACCCTAGCAATGTACGTGTAACATTTGAGATCAAATAAAGGCTGTTCCCTTCTGGTGGAAGGGCGAGAAGCATCGGATGGTCTAGTGGAACACTAAATATACATGACCACAACTTTTTGAATAGAAGTTCTACCAGTAAAGATAGAAGGAATAATTGCTGCAAAGT
>JAHQIW010001929.1:0-10320 GCA_019055375.1 Parelaphostrongylus tenuis
AAGATCATACCAACCATTGTTATTGTAAACTTCTGCCTGTTGCAAAACAGCGAATTCAATCATGTTGAGATTTAATGGAAGTCGGATTCCAAATTATTTCATACTCAATTATTCTTCTCTATTGTTATGAGTTCAAATTATTCTGCACCAATCTAGCTGCTATCCCAACAGGTGATGCATTCTGTTTTGTTGCCTTTTTCCTTTTGAGATATGGTATGTTATGCATTTTGTGAGCATTTCCAATAAACCACTCACTTGGAACTTGGACGGTCCGTCTTCACAAACTGAGCGGACCCCAGCGCATTTTCCATTCTTCTCGCCTTCTCACGATTGTCGTCCATGGCGGTGGTTTCATTCGAACATGGCTACTAGCGCTAGTTTCATACCGTAATCTGTAGAGTACCGGCAGGAACGAATACAGTTGATGCGATTATAGATATGAATACAGCTGATTAATTCTTCCTGTGAATACGTCCGCCCAACGTGTAGGTGGTCGTCCTCGGGGGCGAGTGTATTCTCGTGGTGTCCACTCTACAGTTCGTTTCGTCCATCTTTCCTCTGATCTTCTTACTACATAACCAGCCCATCTGTGTTTCGCTGTCGATGTGAATTCTTCTGAAACGCGAAGATGAGATAAATTTCTAAGATCTGAGCTGCGCAGGCCGCATACGCGTTGTGAGTGCCGATTGATATTTAGAAGACATCGTACAAGCGCTCTGTGATTTTTTTTGCAGTAGTCTTGACGTGGTCAAAGTATCAGCCCACGTCTCCGCTGCATAGCAGTGCACTGGGAGGACTGTTGAATCGAAAAGGTTAGCGCGTAATTTGGGGTCCATAATCTGGGTGGCTTCGTTGAGAGGCCCAAATGCGGTCCACGCTGCTTTCTTTCTTCTGCCAAGTTTTCCCTTCATATTGTTCTCTATATCCAGCGAACTTCCAAAGTACACGTACGAGGAGATCTCCGTAATTAAGGATCCTTCCAGTTTAATATGTTCATCATTGCACTATTGGTTTTTTATGGACTGTGTCTTCATTCAATTTAAGCTTGGTCCAATCTTCTTCCCGCTTCGTTAAGTTCCTTCATCATCGTCTCTGCTTCAGTAGTGTTTTTCGGGAATAAGGCAATGTCATCCACAAAACGAAGGTTTGATGGGAATTTTCGATCGACGTATATTTTCAATAATTCACAGAAATTTACACTCAAAGTGAATCCCCGACGAAGACCCGTGTAAATCCGAATGAATCCGAATGACTGGGAATGTGATGGATTAATAAAACATTGTGTACTGGAACACTTATGTACAGTCTCACTTCAACATCGCATTATTTCTACAACTTTTCCTAGCATCAGCCGTTGAAAACGCTTTCAATACTCTAATCTGTTCAGTTCTCGATTTTCTTCACATAGCGCCGTATTCCTGGTACGAGTTTTCTACTTTGCGCCTATTATGACGCATCTTACATTAAGTTGGAAGTGCTTCAGGAATTATAGCATCTCATAAGGTTCATGCTGACTTTGTTTGTACATTTTCTGCTTAACACACTGCTACTTTGTACTTGGACGGCCGTCTTCAGTGGAAGTGCGGGCCCCAGCATAGTTTCCATTTGTTTCTCTCTCGCGCAACTCTCGTCTGTGGTGCTATTTTGTTTCGAGCATGGTGGCCTACGCGAAGCCCATTCTATGAATTCGAATTCTTTGTCATCTGCGGATGCAGATACTGACATTGACAACAAACAAATGTGCCCATCGTTTTGCTGATCTTACAAAAGGGTGCTTGTATTTGCTTGAAGTCCAATCTGCTGTTCTTCTCGTCCACTTGTCATCTGTTCTTCTTATCAAATAACCAGCTCGTCTGTTTTGCTATTTATGATAAATTTTTGGATCATAAAGTGAGATTGTTCTAAAGATCGGAGCTCCACAAATCTCTTAAACGTTGTGAGTAACGGTTTACTTTTAAAAGACTTTGCTTGAAGCCCTATGAGTGGGACGCAGACTTCTTGACGTGGTTCTAGTATCAGCCTCACGTCTCTGCTGCATAGCAAAGTCTTAAGAGGACTTTTAAATCGAATAGCTCAGCACGAAAACTGGGGACCGAATGCGATTGGTGGCTTTTTTGAGGGGCGCTAATGGAATCCCATGCTGCTCTTTCTCTTCTGTCTAGTTCGACCCTCATGTTGGTCTTTATGCTCATCAAACGTCCAAGAAAGACGTGCAAGATGGTGGTCTCGATCAGAGAGCCATTCAATTCGATATGCTCACTTTTGCACCACGAATTCGTCATAAGCTGTATCTTCGCCCAGTTTATGTGTAGCAATCTTTTTTCCCACTTCCTTTGGTTCATTGCGCATCGTCTACTTCTCTGGCGCTTGCCGAAAAGATGACGATGTCGTTCGCAAAAAGTAACTTGGTAGGTAATGCTATTAGCCCGTATGCCGTATGTTTTTTGTTCCCATCGAGCGACTTCATTATACACTGCAGTGCAACAATAAACAGCATTGGCAGTATCTGTCGCCTTGTGGAACCTCTTTTGAGATGGGTATTATTAGAGGTCTATGGAGAAAAACAATGTCGTGCTGCATTTTTGATAGCAGTCTGCTAATGTTCGTGTATAGGGCAAGTCTACACTTTGGTCGACTACTGTTGAAAGGATTGCATTCGCCTTGACACTGTCAAACGCTTTCTCATAGTCCATAAAGGCTAAAACAAAAGGCATACGGTAATCGCGATGGACTTTAATGACCCGTGACACGGTTTGGACGTGGTCCATGCAGTAAAATCCCTTACGGAATTCTGCTTCTCCAACTAACGTGCTCCCCCAAGATCGCCGATATGCGCGCAAGAATGATCTTCTTGTAGAGACTTTTGAGTACACTCAACAAGCATATTGGACAGAAAATGGGTCCACTGACTTTATCGAACCGTAGTGCTTCTTTTTTGACACATAGCAACAACAACATTTACAAATGTGCCGGAGGCGAGCTTGCAACAAATTTTGTGATTATTTGCGCTCTTTTTCTCAGACATGTAAAACGTTTTCCACTAAGGCTTCATAATTTGGTAGCTCCGAGTGTTTTGAGCAAATCAGACTAGGTATGTGATATAAGCAAGTCACTTCATCAAATTCAGCGAATGTTACAGATTCTGTGCAGATTATTCGATTGAAGTACTCTGTTACTATTGCCAGTGGACAGTATCAATCTTCAAAGATGCTTTCTATTACATTCCATTTGTATTTACATTTTGCTGTACTTTTTGATTGGTTCTTCTTCCTATCTAGTTGACTAGAATATCCTCTATAACTTTTCGACAAATCCAGTAAAAGCCATTAGTGACAGTAGGAAGTAAATTCTGCCGCACAGATGACTGGCGTAGGATGGTAGTCCTGTAAGTGATGTTTTTGCAGCTCTTTAGTAGATGTGATTATACATGTTCAATGATTTCAATGTGTTGAATCCAACAAAGCCAACTCAGAATTCTTATGTATCACGCAAATATAGTGAAGTTTATGATCATACAACAAACGCTTTTAACCTTATGTGATTCGCATTTGGATATTTAGAAAACACGGAAATCTGCTAAAGTCTATTCGTGTAATGCTCACCGAGTATAAACAGTCCGGTCTCAATTCCTCTATATGGAGGACATGTCCCCAAGGAACAGAATAAATCGAGAAGCATCGCGCAACTGATGAGACTGTGAAGCTGAAACACTATGCGAAACACTATGTCTTGCACTATATAAGTACACTAACAGCTCTCAAAGAAGGCTCAAAATATGTTGTCAGATAGTACTGTTTTGAGCAAGGTCTTTGAATAGCCGATTAAAAGTTATTGTTCCATACGTCTGCCCATCGTTCGGGTGGTCTTCCAAGAGGGCGCTTGTACTCTCTTATGGTCCACTCTACTGCTTTTTATGTCAATCTGCCATCTCCTCTTCTTGTTATGCAACTGGCCCATCTGTGCTTCGATGTCGATGTAAACATCTCTGGCTAACGAAGAAGAGATATCAAAATTCATTTTAGTTGACCGCGTATTTCGGTGGCATGATTTTACAATAAACCCAATAATGTGGAGTGGTGTGCAATCCCAATATCTGTCAGCATAAGTGGATTCAATGTCGATAGTGACTGTCCACGCCAGACCGTAGACGGTTGGCTGTTGAAAGGTATCGCGTTGTAGCATAGAAAGAGTGGTGTCAAAACGGGCTTCGATAGTGCAGCGGTTCAGCATGCGCTCCGGACAGAGTGAGAATTGAGTTCAAATCCCAGCTGAAGAAAACATTTTTGCACGCCACTCTACATTGTTGGAAGAAGAGGTAATTTCCAAAGATCAAATCTGGACAAACCGACTAGACGTTGTGAATATCGATTGACTTTTAGAGGTTATTGTTGAATTCTTGACTTGACTAGTATTAATTCACGTCTCTTCTGCATAACAAAGCGCTGGGAGGGCTGTTGAATCGAAAAGATAAACACTGCGTTTGAGTTCTGCCATATGGTCAGGTGGCTTCCTTGTGGAGCCGGAATGCGGCCCATGCTGCTCTCTTTCTTCTTCTGTTTGGTTCCTCCTTCATGTTAACCTTCATGTTCATTGAACATCCGTGATAGATGTGCGAGATAGTTTCCCTAATCAGGCAACTATCCAGTTCGAACTGCTTACCTTCGCTCTATATATTCTCCATGAACTGTCTCTGTTTCACGTTTGTGTGTAGCTCAATCTTCTTTCCCTCCTCGTTGATCCTCTAAGCATCGCCTCCGTTTCCCTGGTAGTTTCCGAAAAGAATGTCGTCCGCAAAAGGAAGGTTCGATAAAATGCCATCAATCCGTATCCCTTTTTCGTCCCAGTAGAGCGACTTTACTATTCACCGCATTGCGGTGGTAAACACTTCTGGCGATATGGTGCCGCTTTGGCAAACCTCTTTTCCGATGAGTATGAGGAGGAGTCGATGGAAGAGCCGTATTTTCGTGCTGCAGTATCGAAAGCAGTCCGGTAATGTTCGTATGTAGGACAGGTCTACTTTGATCGATGAGCGCTGATAGGCTTCTATCAACTTTTCTCCCTGTGTTGATGTAAATCTTTCCGCAAAGATCTTTCATAGCTGGCATTATTTGTCATCCTAATTAGGTGTCTTTCAGAAGGATCAAGCTTTAGATCTCTTCACTTTTTGAGCAACTCGTTGCTACTAAAGGAAATGCGACTAACACTTTTTGTTTGGGGTACTGATGCTACTTTGGCGCAAGTTCTAAGTCCATTAACAAGCAGCTCATAGTCTTCGGTCGCGTAATCCTTCATTTGTCAATGGTATGAAGAAAGGATTATCTTGAGAACATATTCAACGTGCGCAACTTCTTCTGCTTTTTTTGAGAGATAGCAGCACTTCTTTTCCATCTTATATGGCTGAAACACATCTCGACGCGTAAGAGGCTGTGGTCGGATCTCGCACGGAACCGTGGCGCCAGTCATGTATCAAAGAAGGAGCCAATTTTGTTGGTAAGTATATGATCGATCTTCACATGAGTCGTACCACAAGGACACTCCCATGCTCACTGTCGGTATTTTTTCTTCTCGAAACATGAATTTTCACGTAAGAGTCGTGCTGCGATCAGGGTTACTATACGTCAGTCTCCGTTCTCGTTTCGCCTCCCTTTTGAAATTTCCTATATTGTATTCTTTTACGCTGGCCGTTCCTAATCCTGGTTGCAACGCCTGCATCAATGAAATTGTAGAAGGACTTTTCGTTGTGTATGACTTTCTCCAATTTGATGTAAAACGGGTCTATCTCGCTTTTATCAGATGTGTAAGTTGGTGAGTAGCAGTTGAAAATACCACACGTTGCTGCTCGTTGCAGCACCGACTCAGCAAAAGTCGGACGAGTTGAAACACGAGCTCTACTTTGTTAACTCACTCCAAAGTCGTCTTCGATGACATCAACACATAAACAGCTCGCAGGAATTTTGAAGAGCCAGTATAGGTAGATGTGTTTTTGATTGGAAAAATCTAAAAATTTCAAGGTCTTAAATTATGCTTACCAAAGTTTATTAAGCTGCAAATAAAAATTACCGTCAACTTTTATCAAACTAGAATATGCAACGCATACTGACACTTTGAAACGAAAGAGTAATCCGAGGTGCGAAAGTCTTAAAAATAGATAAAGATTTGTGAATCTACAGGTAGATGTGTTTTGTTTCGCCTCAAATGACACTCCTCTACTAGCCATCTGATACAATCCGGCCTTACAAAACTCCTTCGGACTGCTTTGCTTATCTCACTGCATCTCTAATATAGGCTTTTTTTTCTCGTTTTCCTCTTCTGGGCAATGCCGATGACATTGCTGTAATTGTTCATAGCTTCTGACCTTAGGAATTTTGAGATAATCACCCGCAGGGCAAACTTTCATGTCTATTGGTTAAATATATATGGATTATGGTAATTATGACTCGGCAGCAGACATATAGCGGACGATTCAACCTAAAGGTATGAGTTCTTTGAATGCAGGGGCCACGCCCTCAAAGTAGTGACATGATAGGCTATCGAGTAATAGAGTCGCAAGTTATGGCTCCATTACAATTCGCGTTTCCTTGAACAAAGCATTTAGTTTCATAGGGAAAACTTTTTCTGTAAAGCTCAACGAAGTAATAAGTTTCATTTCAAATAAGATAACTTGCTGATAAAGCATTAATGAACTTCCTCCCTTATTCTTTCATGTTGATAACGTAAAATTTTGAATTTCATATCTAGTTGTGAATCTCACTTTTGCAGTAATGTTAAAGAAATCGTATTATGCATAGTACATAATTGGTTTACTGGAATTATTCACGGATCGTTTGAAAACTACTCTTGATCCTGCTACTACAAAAATGTGGTGTAACTTTTGCATGTAGTGGCAAAAATATCGGAGACTAACTAGCTTCATTTGAGTGGGACCATTTTTCGGAATGTTTTGTCATTGAAATATTCAAGTATAAAACACTGCAAAAAATAACTTTAAACGGTGGTAGATTAGAGAGAAATGCAGTTTTCTCCAGAAATCAGCAAAAGTCAATAAACATTTCGATTTTCCAAATTACACATCCTTTGCCTTCATTGGAAGCGGGTTGTCGATCGAATTGATAGGCGAAGTATTTGATATGCTGAACATCATGTGCCAGAATGTATGTATCTACACTCACTTCGTCATTGCCTTAAACAGAGTCATCGCCATTACATACCCTCTACAAGCTCACAATTTACTCACCGTGAGAAACACCGCTTTTGCAGTTCTGATTTGCTGGATCTTGTGCTTCTCTAAATTAGTCCCGTACTTTTGGAATGAGTCCTTATAGTTATTTAGATTTGAAATTCTCGTATACGCAGAGATTAGCAGAGGCTACAATAAAAATTATGCATATTGAACAACATTTGCGCCTATCACTTTGCCCCTTTATTTTACCTTTATCACAGTTTTGTTTTGCTGTGCGGGTGCCACAACTTCTATAATTCGATTTTTCTCCTCACTTACTTGAGTATTTGGTCTTCTATAAGAACGTCGTAGAAAATCTTGGGGGAGGAGGGATCAACCCCGCATCGAGTTACGTCGAACATCAGCGCCATTCCGCCATCGATCTCCCATTTACATTTTCCTTCTATGACAGAGAAGATGAAGCGAGCCGACCCATTTTGATCAGTCGACTATAAAGAGGCAGCGAATTCCATTCCTTCAAAGCGAATATGAATGTTAACTTGAGATGTATTTTTAAACGCTAGTCAAAATCTGCGCTCGTTATCCTTGCACGTAAGTCTGGCGTTATTTGCCCACCTTGGAGTTAGGAGTGCTCGATTAACTTCGCACCAACTAGAATTATTGTGGGCGTTGAACATTTCCAAATACTGCAATAGGTACTCTCTTCTACAACATATCTGATATATTTCATTGATACATTAAGTGCTCGAGTGTTTGACATATAAATCAAGATGACTGCTTCCAACTTACACCTATTACAAGCTACGCTATACCAGAATGATTTCTCAAGTCAAAAATCTGAATGAGTCAAATAAAGAGATGTTACCGTAACATCTCAAATCAAGTCTTGAAATGATTATTTTTACGCTACACGGCAACTTTCTTCCAACCTAGGTTGTTACTTTATCTTCGTTACAACCAATTGGATGCGGAGATTTGCTGATACAACATGCTGCTAAATCATTTCGGTCTTCATCGAATTCTAAGTCAATTTAGCCGTTCTGGTCTAGATTATTCTGTTGGATTGCACCGCACTAATCTGTTTGAGAGCTAAGCATAGGATCAGTGATTAATAGCTTGCCTATGATTTCTGCATCAGCTGTTGTGCTGTGCATCGTCGGGTGACTCGAGTCAGAGCAGAAAAAACTCCATTTGTCTCGACTGCATGCAGTAGTAACCCACTGTGTTTTGTTTTCTCTGGAAACTCGTTGATCATCATACAGCTTTTTTGTCACCGTTACCACATGAAAAACTCTAGTTTTTCGGGTTCGTGATCGCCCTGCTTTTCAACTGATGTGATGAAAATCTAGTCACTAATGAGGTTTATCGGTTGTCGTCCTAATACATTCTTATTCATTTGATATCGGCATTTTGGCATAAAAAATGCACATATTATTTTTGATTGCTGTGAAAACCAAAGACTCCAACTTCCTTTTCAGTGCGGGACGTTGGGGACTTCAAACAATCGTCTTTGCAACTACACGCTCTATAACGCATAGGAGTCTTTCATCTGTTTAAAAATGGTCAGGTTTTGCGGTACGAAACGCAAGGACGAGAGTAATTGTGGATTCGAAGAAGTGGTGGTCGTACTGTCGATTGTTCCTTGATTTC
The DNA here is from genome assembly GCA_019055375.1 of Parelaphostrongylus tenuis. NCBI lineage: Eukaryota > Metazoa > Nematoda > Chromadorea > Rhabditida > Metastrongylidae > Parelaphostrongylus > Parelaphostrongylus tenuis. The sequence continues at coordinate 8,831 of JAHQIW010001929.1, forward strand.
TTCTCTACTCCACAGATGCTTTCGATTGCTTCTCAAGTCGATCGCCTTGTTCTTCCAGCTCCGGAGCTAAGCTGTTCATCGTAGTACATTCTCACGTAAATAAACGTTGCCGGAGTATTCGGAGACGTTTTTCTATTGACCGCTAATTGGTCATATTAACCAATTCTCTCCCACAAATAATGTTTTAGTGGTATTTCTTCGAAGACCACTCACAGGTGTTACCGAAATTTGTTAACACTTATTACTGGTGCATAATGCGTGATTACATAAGAGCTAGAACAGTGAAAGGAGATGAAGGTAGGCAGAGCAGAACATCAATTATCATTCTCGTGTTGTCCTTTTTCAATGCTCTCATGACACTCTAGAGAGTGACAGTAAATGATTTTGGCAGAATGCAGTCGCTATATCGAACTCCCTTTCATGCCGATGAATATCTTTACAAGACTTTGATATTTTATTTTTGGAATGCTTATATAGAATGGAAAAATACTTATTTATTGAGTCGAGAGGACCTCTGTGTTGAGGTTTTGATGGCCTGGTGCTGTATTAGCTGAGTGAAAAGTCGTTATTAGCTAGACAAAACGGTCTCTTGCACTCTCATGGTATTTGCATCATTCACAATCTATGAGCGTGAATGTGGTGCAGACGACTAACTTTTTTTTTGACACTGCGCTTGTTCGCATGGTCGTCATTTGTCCACTATTCTGCCAACTTGCTCAAAAAGACTCGTATGTAAAGGGACTAGGTTGAGATCCAACGAGTTTGACGGCCAAATGTCCCAGCCCCAAACGCCTGGAAACAGCTCTTGACAGATGGCAATCATTTAGGCGGGACGAGTGCGCAAGCTAAGTGCTGTTGAAGAGTAACACCATCGGCGCTAAAGTGCTGGTAGTTCAAGGGTCCAGTATGCCCCGTGAAACTCGCTGATTATAGACAGCAGCATAGTTTTTTGACGTTTGCGTTGATGGAGATCAATGGCATGTTTCCGGTGGCGCAATAGTTGGCCCAGAATATCAGAGAGGGCAGGAAAATGACTGCAGCTCATGGTTTTTGTTACCGCGGATTTCTGCTGACCCTTATTGAGAAATTTACGTCTATTTTTGAGATCATGGAGTGGTTCAACTGTGAATATCTTCTGAACTTTAAAAAAACCCTATTGAGGAACGAACACCACCTATTAAACGAATGATTCGGCGAGCTTTTGAAGGCCGTTTCTCCTTCATTTTTTGTCCAGATAATGAACAGGAGCGATCTTGAAGCCGGGCAGCTTCAGCTTATTTTTGGCAATGTTTCGAATGCTCCACTCGCTGATGCCGAGCTTCACAGCCATGTTGGTCCAACTAATGTCCCAGATTTCGTTGAATCTGGCAACAGATCTTCTGAATATTTCCCACAGTAGATTAGGTGGTAAGACGAGTTTTCGAGGACGCCCCTGAATCCTTTAGTCTCTTCGAAACGTTTCACTGCTCTGCTGACACTTCTTTTGTTGA
>JAHQIW010001930.1:0-11074 GCA_019055375.1 Parelaphostrongylus tenuis
TTTCTGCCTGTCGTAAGACACCGAATTCAGTCATAATTCTTTCTATTTTGACTGCCACTTGCAGTGGTATGATCTTTATAGTATACCCAATATGTGGAGTACTGTGCAAAAACGTTTGCGTTAGCCGGGATTCGGACCCAGATCTCACTCTTTCCGGGAGCGTATGCTAACCGTTACACTACCGACGCTCGTTTTGCACAGCACTCTTATTTCTCCAATATCTGTCAAGTTAAGTGGGTTCAGTGCCGATAGCGGCTGCCCGCCAAACCGACGACGGTTGGCTGTTGGCAGACAACGCGTTATAGCATAAATAAGAGTGCTGTGCAAAACAAGCGTCGGTAGTGCAACGATAGCATACGCTCCCGCAAAGAGTGAGATCTGGGTTCGAATCCCGGCTGACGCAAACGTTTTTGCAGAGTACTCCAAATATTGGGTACACCGAATTCAATCATGTTGAGGTTTACTCCAAGTCAGATATCAAATTATTTTATACTCAATTATTTTTCTCAATTGTTATGAGTTCAAATTACTCTCCACCAAGTCGCTGCTTTCCCAACAGGTGATACCTTCTGTTTTGTTGCCTTTTTCCTCTTGGGATTTGGTGTGTTATGCATTTTGTGAGCATTTCCAATAAACCACTTACTTGCATACTTGGATGGTCCGTCTTCACGAATTGTGCGGACCCCAGCGCATTTTCCATTCTTCTCGCTTCTCACGATTGTCGTCCATGGCGGTGGTTTCATTCGAACATGGCTACTAGCGCTAGTTTCATACCGTAATCTGTAGAATACCGGCAGGTACGAATACAGCTGATGCGAATGTAGATATGAATACAGCTGATTAATTCTTCTAGTGAATACGTCCGCCCAGCGTGTAGGTGGTCGTTCTCGGGGATGGGTGTATTCTCGTGGTGTCCATTCTACAGTTCGTTTCATCCATCTGTCCTCTGATCTTCCTACTATATAACCGCCCTATCTGTACTTCGCTGTCGATATGAATTCTTCTGGATCACGAAGATGAGATAAATTTCTGAGATCTGAGTTGCGCAAGCCGACTATGTGTTGTGAGTGCCGATTGTTTTTCAGAAGAGATCGTTCAAGCGCTCTGTGGGTTGCTCGTTCGCAGTAGTCTTGACGTGGTCGAAATATCAGCCTACGTCTCAGCTGCATAGCAGAGCACTGAGGACTCTTGAATCGAAAAGGTTAGCACGTGATTTGAGGTCCGTTTTTTGGTCGGTGACTTCTTTGAGAGGCCTGATTGCGGCCCATGCTGCTTTCCCTCTTCTGTTAAGTTCCTCCTTCATATTGTTCTTCATATTCAGCAACGACGAAAATACACGTACAAGGAGGCCTTCGTAATCAAAGATCCTTCCAGTTTAATATGGTCATCATTGCACCATTGGTTTTTTATGAACTGGGTCTTCATTCGATTTATGTTTAGTCCAATCTTCTTCCCGCTTCGTTAAGTTCCTTGAGCATCGTCTCTGCTTCAGCAGTGCTTTTCGAGAATAAGACAATGTCATTCGCAAGACGAAGGTTTGACGGGAAATTTCCATCGACGTGCATTTTCAAAAAGAGTCACAGATATTTACAGTGGAAGTGAATTCCCGACGAAGACCCGAGTAAATCCGAATGAATCTGGATGACTGGGAATTTGATGGATTAATAGAACTTTATATACTGGAACACTTATGTACAGTCTCACTTCACCATCGCATTATTTCTACAACTTTTCCTAGCATCAGCCGTTGAAAACGCATTCAATACTCTAATCTGTTCAGTTCTCGATTTTCATCACATAGCGCCGTATTCCCGGCACGAGTTTTCTACTTTACACCTAATATGGGGCATCTTACATTACGTTAAGAGTGCGGCAGGAATTATAGCATCTCATAAGGTTCATGCCGACTTTGTTTGTACATTTTCTGCTTAACATACTGGTACACTGTACTTGAACGGCCTTGTTCACTGGAAGTGCGGACCCCAGCATAGTTTTCATTTTTATCTGTCTCGCGCAACAGTCGTCTGTGGTGCTGGTTTGTTTTGAGCATGCTGACCTACGCGAAGCCCATTCTATGAATTCGAATTCTTTGTCATCTGCGGATGCAGATGTTCACGTCAGCAATAAACGACTCTGCCCATCGTTTTGGTGGTCTTGCAAGAGGGCGCTTGTATTTGCTTGGAGTCTAATCCACTGTTCTTCTCGTCCACTTGTCATCTGTTCTTCCTATCAAATAACCGGTTCATCTATTTCGCTATTCGTGTGCATATTTCTGGATCATGAAGTAAGATTGTTTTCAAAGAGCGGAGCTCCACAAATCTCTTAAACGTTGTGAGTCACGGTTTACTTATAAAAAACTTCCCTCAAGAGCCCTATGAGTGGGACGCAGACTTCTTGACGTGGCCCTAGTATCAGCCTCACGTCTCTGCTGCATAGCAGAGTGTTAAGAGGACTTTTAAATCGAAAAACTGAGCACGAAAACTGGGAACCGAATGTGATTGGTGGAATCCCATTTTTAAAGTGAAGTGAATTTAGAAGTGAAAATTTTTGAGAGACGCGAATGGGATCCCATGGTGCTCTTCCTCTTCTGTCTAGTTTCACCCTCATGTTGGTCTTTATGCTCATTAAACGTCCAAGGAAGACGTACAAGGTGGTGACCTTGATCAGAGAACCATTCGATTCGATTTGCTCCCTTTTGCACCACGGATTCGTCATAATCTCTATCTTCGTCCATTTTATGTGTAGCAATCCTTTTTCCCGATTCGTTTAGATCATTGTGCATCGTCTACTTTTCTGGCGCTTGTCGAAAAGATGACGATGTCGTCCGCAAAACGAAAATTTGATAGGTAATGCCATTAGCCCGCATGTCGTGCGTTTTTTGTTCCCAATCGAGCGACTTCATTATACACTGCCGTGCAACAATAAACAGCATTGGCTATATCTGTCGCCTTGTAGAATTTCTTTTGAGATTGGTATCATGAGAGGTCTATGAAGAACAGTAATTTCGTGCTGCATTTTTGATAGCACTCTGCTGATGTTCGTATATAGGACAAGTCTACACGTTGGTCGACGAGTTTGATAGGATTGTATTCGCCTTGACACTGTCAATCATAGTCGATAAAGCTTAGAACAAAAGGCATACGGTACGCCCGATAGACTTTAATGACCAGTGACACGGTTTGAATGCGGTCCATACAACAAAATCCCTTATGGAAATGTGCTCCTTCAACTGAGCTCCTCCGAGATCGCCGATATGCGCGCAAGGATGATCTTCATGAAGAGCTTGTAGAGTACATTCAACAAGCATATTGGACAGTAGTTGGGAAGATATTTTTTGTCAACCTTCTTAGGTAGGATGACTGTGCGCAATGTCCACTAGTCTGGCGTTTTTCTTCTGAAGATATGATGCCATTTGTCTTGTGAAAGATGCATGCGGATTGTGCTAACCAGCTCTAAAGAAAATGGCAGTGATATTTTCAGGTCAGCAGCAGTGCCTCTCTTGACGCTCGCAATCACAACTGGAATTTCGGAGGTAGAAATCTCAGGGGGTTTTTTACCAGTGGGGATTTTGTAGTTTGAGACGGGAGTTCTGAAACGATAAAGAAAGTAATAGAACTTATTTCTTATTGATTCCATATCATAGCGGGATGATGTAATGATCCCATCTTCATTCATCAAGTTCAATATGATAGTTGCAGAAATCGCGACGGCGTCTCCTCAGATTCGATGTATTTTGTACTGTTTCTAACATGTTCTTCTGGTTGTACGAGATGGGTACTCCTAAAAAAAATTCTCGCAGCTGATATTGAATATCCCTAACTAAGTGTGTTGCAGAAGTGACAAGCATCAGGTTCATTCTCTTTTCAATCAGCTCCTTGATAGTAACAATATGCGATCAAACCTTCTTGTTTGTGGAACTAGTGCTAGTTTGGCATAAGTATTGAGTCCATCGTAAGCAGCTCGTGGTCTCTGATCGGGTTTTGTTTGATCTGCAAGTCGTATGAGGAGAGGATTTCACTGAGAACACTCCGTCGTACACGACTTCATTTGTTTTTATTGAACGATGACAGCACTTATTTTCCAGCTTATGACTGAATCGAACCTCTACACGCAAGAAGCGGTGTTTGAGTCCCGTACAGATTATGGTATTACTGAAGTGCCAAACTTCTGTTTATAAGTACATGATCAAACTTCGCATAAGTCGTGTTATTTGGAGACTCCCATGCCAGTCGGCTGTTTTCTCTCCTTTCAGATAATGAGTCGCCCTGGTAGAGACGTGCTGCGAAAGGAAGTCGTACAGGATGGTCCCAGCTGTCGTTTGCTTCTTGCATTCCAAGTCCTTGTGTCTTATATTCATTTTCGCTGGCCGTTCTTAATCTGGCGTTGAAGTCTCCAACAACGGATTTGTAGGACTTTCATTGAGGACGACTTTGGCCAACTTGTACCATGCGCCTATCTCGCTCTCATCAGTGTAAAAGTTGATGAGTAACAGTTAGTGATGCAAACATTTTTCCGCGAAAGTTGGAAGCGAATAATAGCCAAACGCGATGACAGGTGTTCGTACGAAATGACTAGATGGGAAACGTGTGGATTGACGACGAAGCCGACGCCTCCAACATTTCAAGACAGGAACTTTGTCCACGAATAACAAAAGTTTTGTCGGCTAATTGTCCTGTGTCGACATAACGGAAAAATTGTGTCGCCAGCTCTAGTAATGGATTTTCTTGAGCAGAAGAAAAGAGCGCTTTCAACAACGTGCTTGCAAGTTGTTTACGTGACGGCAACTTTTTCAACGTTGATCGACAGAATAACGAGAGGATTCTTTTGCAGAGTGTGTTCAGCTTTAATTCAGGTATATCAAGTCAAGTGATTGCAAAAGATTTCAGACAGATCACTCATTTGATTGACAGGCTTTATTCGGCTCAGAGGTGCCTCAACTCGACTCAGCGATTTTGAAATTTAGTTTTCGTTGAAAAGTCGGATTGCTATGTGTTATCCTATTCACTTATATTAATATTACACGTAAAGTCAGCCTTATGCCTACTGCCAATGAACGAAATGTATATGGAAGGTTTATTATGGACTAGCTTGAAAAAGAAGCTTCATGTCTCTTCCGCCCAGGACAGACAGGCTATGATACCTTTTGTTAGGGAAAGAGAACAAATTGTACGTCATTAGTTATGATTCTCCACGTAGGCTTTAAAGAGGATTTTCCAAATGATACACGCAATTTACCGTTTGGTCCAGTTTTTAATGGCGCGAAAGGATAGCTAGTCCAGCCATTACCTTCATATCTATTTGTCGGGCGATTTCTCAACTTGGCTTGAATATGTCTCTAAGTAGAGTAATTTATGCAGTGGAGTATTTTCTGTGATTGGCTCGAAATTATACTATGAAAACATGAGGAGCTGGTCTACTGACTTTGTCGAACCGTATTGCTTCTATGTTTTTCGACACATAACAGCAACAACATTTACAAATGTGCGGGAGGCTAACTTGCAACAAATTTTGTGTTTATTTGCGCTTTTCGTGGACATGTCAAACGTTTTCCACTAAGGCTTCATAATTTGATAGCTTCGATTGTTTTGAGCAAATCAGACTACGGTATGTGATATAGGCAAGTCACTCCATCAAATTCAATGAACGATACAAATCCTGTGCAGAATATTCGATTGAGGTTCTCTGTTACTATTGTCAGTATACACTATCAATTTTCAAAGATGCTATCTATTACATTTAATCCATTTTATTTACATTTTGTTGTAGTTCTTCCTTAGTTCTTCTTTCTATCTAGTTAACTAGAACATCCTCTATAACTTTTCGACGAATCGAGTAAAAGGCATCAGTGACAGTACGAAGTAAATTCTGCCGCACAGACGACTGGCGTAGGATGGTAGACCTGTAAGTGATGTTTTTGCAGTTCTTCAGTAGAGGGATTACACATGATCGATGATTTGGATGTGTTGAATCCAACAAAACCAACTCAGAAATCTTATGTATCGCGCCAAAGAAAGTATAGTGAAGTTTATGTTCATAGAACAAACGATTTTAACATTATGTGTTTCACATTTGGATATTTAGAAAGCATGGAAACTGCTAAAGTCTTTTCGTGTAACGCTCACCGGGTGTATACAGTTCAGCCTCGATTCCTCTATATGAAGGACATGTCACCAATGAACAGATCAAATTGAGAGGCATCGCGCAACTGATGAGACTGTGAAGCTTGAAATACTATCTCTTGCACTATATGTGCACCCTAACAGCTCGCATGGATGCAGATAGTATTGTTTTCAGCAAGGTCTTAAAATAGCCGATTGAAAATTATTGTTCCATACTTCCGCCTATCGTTTGATTGGTCTTCCAAGAGGACGCTTGCATTCTCTTATGATCCACTCCACTGTTCGCCATGTTAATCTGTCATCTCCTCTTCTTGTTATGCAACTAGCCCATCTGTATTTCGCTGTTGATGCAGAAAAGGTATCAGGATTCATTTTAGTTGATCGCGTATTTTGGTGATGTGATGTTGCAATAAACCCAATAATGTAGAGTGGTGTGCAATCCCAATATCTGTCAGCATAAGTGGATTCAATGTCGATAGTGACTGCCCATGCCAGACCGTAGACGATTGGCTGTTGGCAGGAATCTCGTTGTGGCGTAGAAAGAGTGGTGTCAAAACGAGCTTCGGTAGTGCAGCGATTCAGCATGCGCTCCCGGACAGAGCGAGAGTTCATTTCAAATCCCAGCTGACGCAAACATTTTTGCACGCCACTCTAGGTTGTTGGAAGAAGAGATAATTTCCAAAGATCAGATCTGGACAAACCGACTAGACGTTGTGAATATCGATTGACTTTCAGAGGATATCATTTAAATACCTTGTGAGTGGCACGCAGAATTCTTGACGTGGCTCTAGTATTAACTCACGTCTCTGGTGCATAACAAAGCGCTGGGATGGCTGTTGAATCGAAAAGATAAACACTGAGTTTGGGTTCTGCTATATGGTCAGTGGTTTCTTGTGAAACCGAAATGTGGCCCATGCTGCTTTCCTCCTTCTGTCTAATTCCTCCTTCATGTTGACCTCCATGTTCATTGAACATCCCGGGTAAACGCATGAGATGGTTTTCCTAATCAGTCAACTATCAAGTTGGAACTGCTTACCTTCGCACCATAGATTCTCGATGAACTGTATCTTCTTCCCGTTTGTATATAGCTCAATCTTCTTCCCCTCCTCATTGATCCACTGAGCATCGCCTCCATTTCACTGGTAGTTTTCGAAAAGATGACGATGTCGTCCGCAAAATGAAGGTTTGATAAAATGCCATCAATCCGTATGCTTTTTTCCCAGTAGAGCGACTTTATTATTCACTGCATTACGGTGGCAAACACCTCTGGCCATATGGTGCCGCTTTGGCAAACCTCTTTTCCGATGAGTATGGGAGGGATCGATGGAAGAGCCGTATTTTCGTGCTGCAGTATCGAAAGCAGCCTGTTATTATTCGTATATAGGACAGGTCTACTTAGATCGACAAGCGCTGATAGGATTGTATTCGTCTCGACGCTGGTTTACAAGATTAGAGCAAGAAGCACGGTATTTTCGGCAAACTCCAATGATCCGTGACACGGCCGGGATGCCGTCCATTTGACAGAATCCCTTAAGGAATCCTGCTTGTTCAACTGGCTGTGTCTCCTTTAAGATCTTTGATATGTGCAAAAGGGTGATTCTCCTGAAGGTCTTGTAGAGTACACTCAACAAGCATATTAGACGGTAGTTACAGAGATCCTCACTGTCTCCCTTCTCAAATAGAATAACTATGCACAATGCCCCACTTGTTTGGAATCTTTTCCCTGTGAAGATATGGTCATATGTCTTGCAAGAAGTAGGTGCAGATTGTGGACACCAGCTCTGAGGTATCAGCAAAAATATTATCAGTTTCTAGAACTGTGCCTTTCCTCATGTTCTCAATGGCAGCCCGAAATTTAAAGCTCAGAATCTCGAGTGGTTTTTCATCAATGGGGATTTTGAAATTCGACACGGGAGTTGGAACGAAAAAGATTAGTATAGAATTGTTACGTTATCAATTCATTATCATGACGAGATGAAGTCATGATCCTACCTTCATTCATTGGAGCGGATAGTGGAACAAAATGGTTTTAGAGATCCCGACGGCATTTCTACTAAAATCGTTTTGGGCTGCTTCTATCAACATTTGTCCCTGTGTTGATGTAGATCTTCCTGCAAAGATCTTTTCAGCTGGCATTATTTGCCATCCTAGTTAAGTGCCTTGCAGAAGGATCAAACTTTAGTTCTCTTCGCTTTTTAAGCAACTCGTTGGTACTAAAGGAGATGCGATCAAAACTTTTTGTTTGGGGAGCTGATGTGACTTTGGCGCACGTTCTAAATCTATTGACAAGCAGCTCATAGTCTTCGGACAGGACATCCTTCATATGCCAACAGTATGAAGAGGAGATTCTATTGAAAACGCTTCCAACGTACACAACTTTTTTTGCTCTCCTTGAGCGATAGCAGCACTTCTTTTCCATCTTATGGCTGAAACACATCTCGACACGTAAGAGGCCGTGATCAGATCTCGCATAGAATCGTGGTGCCAATCATGTAGCAAAAAGGAGCCAATTTTTTTGGTAAGTATGTGATCGATCTTCACATGCGTCGTACCACAAGGACACTCCCATGCTCATCGTCTGTATTTTCTCTTCTCAAAGCATGAATTTTCACGGAAGAATCGTGCCGCGAGCAGGGATACTATATGACAGTCTCCGTTCTCATTTCGTTCTCCCATTCCAAATTTTCCTATCCTGTATTCTTTTTCGCTGGCCGTTCCTAATCTGGCTGCAACGCCTGCATTAATGAATTTGTAAAAGGACTTTTCGTTGTGTATGACTTTCTCCAATTTGTTCTAGAACAGGTTTATTTCGCTCTCATGAGGTGTATAAGTTGGTAAGTAGCAGTTTGTACTATTACACGTTGCTACTCGATGCAGCACCGACGCAGCAAACGTTGGGCGAATTGAAACACGAGCTCTACTTAGTTAAGCACACTTCAAAGTCGCTTTCGATGGCTTCATCACATAAACAGCTCGTAAGAGTTTCAAGCAACCAGTATAAATAGATGTTTTTTGATTGAAAAAAATCTAGAAGTTTCAACGGATCAAATTATGCTTACCAAAGTTTATTTAAAGCTGCAAATAAAAGCCCCTAATAATTTTTATCAACCTAGAATATGCAACGCATACTGATACTTTTGAACCAAAGAGTAATCTGAGGTGCGACAGTCTTGGAAATAGAGAAAGATTTGTGAATTTACAGGTAGATGTGTTTTGTTTCGCCTCAAAAAGCAGTGCTCTACTAGCCATCCGATACAGTCCGCCCTTACAAGACTCCTCGGACTGCTTTGCTTATCTCACTGCATCGCTAATACAAGCGTTTTTCTCGTCTTCCTCTTCTGGACAATACCAATGACATTGCTGTAAATGTTCATAGCTTCTGACCTTAGGAATTTTGAGATAATCACACGTAGGGCAAACTTTTATGTCTTTTGGTTAAATATCTATGTAATTATGGTAATTATTGCTCGGCAGCAGACATATAGCGGACGATTCTACCCAAAGGTATGAGTTCTTTGAATTCAGGGCACGCCCTCACAGTAGTAGCATGATAGGCTATCGAGAGATAGAGTCGCAAGTTATGGCTCCATTGCAATTCGAGTTTCCTTGAATAAAGCATTTAGTTTCATAGGAAGAAATTTTTCCGTGAAGCTCAGTAAAGTATTAAATTTCATTCAAAATAAGATAGCTCGCTGATGAAGCATTAATGAGTTTTTTTCCCTTATTTTTCCATGCTGGTAAAGTTGAAATTTTGAATGAATATCTAGTTATGAAGCTCATTTTCGCAGTAATGTTCAAGAAGTCATATTATGCATTTGTACACAATTGCTTCATTAGAATTATTGACACATCGTTTGAAAACTACTCTTGATCCTGCTACTGCAAAAATGTAGTGTAACTTTTGCATGCAGTGGCCAAAATATCGGAGACTAACTAGTTTCATTTAAGTGAGACCATTTTTTGAAGGTTTTCTCATTGAAAATTCATTCATAAAACATTGCATAAAATAGCTTTAACGGTGGCATATAGAGGAAAATGCAGTTTTCTCCAGAAATCAGCAAAATCAATAAACATTTCGATTTTCCAAAGTACACATCTCATAACTTCCAGCGGAAGCGGGTTGTCGATCGAACTGATGGGCAAAATATTTGGTATGCTGAACATCATGTGCTGGAATGTATGTATCTACACTCACCTCGTCATTGCCTTGAACAGAGTCATCGCCATTACATATTCTCTACAATCTGCCAATTTACTTACCCTGGGAAACACCGCTTTTGCAATTCTGATTTGCTGGATCTTGTGTTTCTCTAAATTAGTCCCGTATTTTTGGAGTAAGTCTAGTTACTTTATAGTTATTTAGATTGAAATTTCTCGTGAATGCAGGGATTAACAGAGGCTACAATAAAAATTATGCATATTGAACCACATTTGCACCTATCACTTTGCCCCTTTATTTTACCTTTATCACAATTTTGTTTTGCTGTGCGGATCCCACAACTTCTGTCATTCGATTTCTCTCCTCACTTGCTTGAGTATTTGATCTTTTCGTGAAATAACTCTTAAACACCTCCCTTGATCTCGAATATAGCCAAGAGGCGCTCTGTGGGGCCTTCGTTACTGATTGACGGAAAATGTTGGGAGAGAAGGGATCAGCCCTCATCGAGTCACGCTAAGCTTTACATTTTTCTTCTGTGACAGAGAAGATGAAGCGAGCCGACCCATTTTGATCTGTCAGCTATATAGAGGCCGCGAATTCCATTCCCTCAAAACGAACACGAATGTTGACTTGAAATATATTTTCAAACGCTAGTCAAAAACTGCGTTCTCTGTCCTTGCGCGCAAGTCTGGCATTATTTGCCCACCTCGGGGTTAGGAGTTCTTGATTAGCTATTCATATTTTATTGATACATCAAGTGCTCGAGTGTTGACACAATAATCAAGTTGACGGCCTC